>CM042151.1:2414139-2460069 GCA_023376005.1 Doryteuthis pealeii
AAAAAGAGAGAGATCCGATATCGCTAAACCGATAAATGTGTGTGCTTTTTATCGACCCTCCAACCAATGCTGGATATGACACTAGGTCAATTTTTAGGAGTGGTGTCAAAAATAGATCAGTGAACAGGCTTTCACCCTGACACTCCCTTATTTCATGGCATTCAAGGCAAGATCCATAAATAGAAAAAAATCAAACTTACTTTTTCAGAATCCTTCATATTCTCTCGAGAAACAAAGTATGTAAAAAAAAGAAAGAAAAAAAAGAAGAAGAGCAGTACTCACCTAGAAAAGAAAGAAAAGAAACAATATAAGTATATAAGTATAAAGGAAAAAAAACATATACCAATAACAATAACAACAACAACAACAACATTTTACAAGAAAGACTCGATACTTATTTCATCATATAACGTATTGGTTTTAATCAGATTTTGCACAAAACAATACAGATGTGGTTTAGGGTACGGACATTGTGTTACCGACATCCTCCAAGCGGGGAGGCGCACAACCCTAGAAAATCACCTACTAATACATTTGAAAGAAGAAGAAGAAGAAAGAAGAGAAGAAGAGAAGAAAGAAGAAGAAGAAGAAGAAGAAGAAAGGGAAGAAGGAGAGGGAGAGAACAAAAAGAAAGAGGAGAAGAAAAGAAAGAAAGAAAGAAAGAAAGAAAGAAGGAAAGAAAGAAAGTAAGAAAGAAAGAAAGAAGAAGAAGAGAAATATGAAAGAGAAGTAGAAGAAAGAAAGAAAGAAAGAAAGAAAGAAGAAGAAGAAGGGAAAGGAAAGAAAAAATAAGAAAAAGAAGAAGAATGGAAATAAATAAAGAAAAGAAAGAAAAGAAGAAAAGGAAGGGAATGAAAGAAAGAAAAGAAAGAAAGAGAAAAGGAAGGAAAAGAAAGAAAAGAAAGAAAGAAAGAAAGAAAGAAAGAAAGAAAGAAAGAAAGAAAGAAAGAAAGGAAAGAAGAAAGAAAGAAAGAAAGAAAGAAGAAGAAGAAGAAGAAGAAGAAGAAGAAGAAGAAGAAGAAGAAGAAGAAGAAGAAGAAGAAAAGGGAAATAAAGAAAGAAAGAAAAGAAAGAGAAAAAGGAAGGGAATGAAGAAAGAAGAAAGAAAAGAAAGAAGAAGAAGAAGAAAGAAGAAGAAGAAGAAGAAGAAGAAGCGAAAGAAAGAAAGAAGAAGAAAAAGAAGAAGGAAAGAAAGAAAGAAAGAAAGAGAAAGAGAGAAAGAAAGAAAGAGAGAAAGAAAGAAAGAGAGAAAGAAAGAGAGAAAGAAAGAAAGAGAGAAAGAAAGAAAGAGAGAAAGAAGAAGAAGCCAGAATAGACATATAGTTACTTAATAGCGAGGAGACAAACACAAATCAAAATCCATGTGTAGTAATTCAAAAGAATTGTTGGTCCCATTGACATTCCCTTTCAGGGGCGCTTCAGGTGAGGGAGCAGGTGTTGCTCCAAGGGGAAGGTCCCCCTGAAAGCAAGCAAATAACAATCTTACCCTCCCTTACCAGACACGAAAGCCAGGTAATGATTCTTCTTATATTAAAAAATAGAAAAAGGAAGCGCGTGGTGTAATGGCTAAAGTCATAGGAAATGAACTCGTCTCCCCGAGTTCAAATCCTGGATGTGATAATTGCATTTCCCTATGAATCCTACTCTCCTCCTAGCTATGGATAAATAGTAGGGCAGATTCGGCTCTTTAACCTGGGTTAGGCAATCGGTCTAGGAGAAGGAAAACTCTGAATTCAATTCAAACCTGTTGAACTCCACTTAAGAAATTGACCTTGTGTCGCATCCTGCTCGTGTGGAGGGGTTGGTAAATATATATATTAAAAAATATTTCAACATTTACCCCATAGCTGGGAGATGATGGGGTTTATAAGTTTTCCAAGGGTATTAATCTGAAAGTGAACATAATATCGCGACTGGGGTTTGAACTCGCTTATTAGGATGTCGTAGTCCAGCACTTTAGCCACTACACAATGTGGCGTTAACTCCTCACAATGATAAGAGAGGATAATCTTCTATAAAGTCAGGGAATATCCAGTTTGGAAAAGAATTATAAATAATAGCTTGTGAGATATATATTTGAAAAATATAAAAAAATAACCATCTTTCATTGCTTTCTCAAAAGTCTTCTTCAGGAAAAAAAAAATAGTAGCGGAGGGGGGTGGGGTAGATTTTTTTAAATAAGAAAATGCATCCGTGTTACAAAAGGCCCGTTTCCCACTTGCCCCTTTCTTCTTCTTCTTCTTCTTCTTCTTCTTCTTCTTCTTCTTCTTCATTATTATTATTATTATTATTATTATTATTATTATTATTATTCTCCTCTCACCATTTATCCGAAAACACTCTTTCAAAACGATATCAACTGTCATCGTCGCCATGTGTCGCACTTAGTGACTTCCGGCTTCTATTCTGTGCGCTCACTTCCGTTCCAGCGTTTCTCTTACCCAACCCTTCCCCCTCCGTCACCGACCCCGCCCGACCCCACCCGACCCCACTACACTCCGAGGCTCAACGATAGTTGAAAGCTGAATGCAGAAAGATATTGTATTTTTCCATGGCATGCATAATTTCTTAATCGATTGACATTCGATTTTCACTTGCTTTTATCGGCGTCTCCATCGAAGCACTCACGCATGCGCACACACAACAATGTATACATTCCTTAAGTATGTCACAATACCAACATCAAAATATATACAAATATACTTGCTTTAAAGCAATTAAGCCCCCAATTAAGCTAGCTACTGCGGAGGGCTCTTAATTAAGCCTTTTGCACAAAAATGACACTTCATGCATTGGGTACATATTAAAATTCATCAAAATTTGATAATATTTTTCAAACAATTAACACTAACAATTTCTCTAACATATTAATACAGACAGACAGACAGACAGAATTACAACCAAATACATGAATATTATTATATTGCACCAATAAGAATTAGTATTGCTTTCTATAATAATTAATTGGAAGCTACCTCCCCTATTTTATTATTACCCCCCGTTTGGCGAACTCTTTGGTGTTTCCAAGAGTATATAAGCTCTTAGTAAACTGTTATATTATTCTAAGTTATTGGCATTTCAGTCTCGGAAGACTATAATATCGTTTTTTGTGCCCCTGAAGTTACAGCGTCTCCTGTAACTGTAAAGTCCAATGTTAGAAAAACATTCTCGACCACAGAGAATGTTTTCCTAAAATTTGATAATATTTTTCTAAAATTAATATTTTTCTATCAATTAACACTAATAATTTTTCTAACATATTAATACAGACAGACAGACAGAATTACAACCAAATACATGAATATTATTATATTGCACCAATAAGAATTAGTATTGCTTTCTATAATAAATAATTGAGAGCTATCTCCCCTATTTTATTATTACCTCCCGTTTGGCGAACTCTTTGGTGTTTCTAAGAGTATATAAGCTCTCAGTAAACTGTAACATTATTCTAAGTTATTGGCATTTCAGTCTCGGAAGACTATAATATCGTTTTTGTGCTCCTGAAGTTACAGCATCTCCTGTAACTGTAAAGTCCAATGTTAGAAAAACATTCTCGACCACAGAGAATGTTTTCCTAAAATTTGATAATATTTTTCTAAAATTAATATTTTTCTATCAATTAACACTAACAATTTCTCTAACATATTAATACAGACAGACAGAATTACAACCAAATTCATGAATATTATTATATTGCACCCATAAGAATTAGTATTACGTTCTGTAATAATTAATTGAAAGCTACCTCCCCTATTTTATTAATCCCTCCCGTTTGGCGAACTCTTTGGTGTGTCTAAGAGTATATAAGCTCTCGGTAAACTGTGACATTAATCTAAGTTATTGGCATTTCAGTCTCGGAAGACCATAATATCATTTTTGTGCTCCTGAAGTTACAGCGCCTCCTGTAACTGTAAAGTCCAATGTTAGAAAAACATTCTCGACCACAGAGAATTCTAAAATTTAAAAATATTTTTCTAAAATTTGATATTTTTCAAGCAATTAGCACTAACATTTCTCTAACATATTAATACAGACAGATAGAATTACAACCAAATTCATTAATATTATTATTATTGTATTGCTTCCATAAGAATTAGTGTTACTTTCTGTAATAAGTAATTGAGACTTATCTCCCCTATTTTATTATTACCCCCCGTTTGGGGAACTCTTTGGTGTCTCTAAGAGTATATAAGCTCTCAGTAAACTATAACATTATTCTAAGTTATTGGCATTTCAGTCTCGGAAGACTATAATATCATTTTTGTGCTCCTGAAGTTACAGCGCCTCCACTATCGGTAAAGTCCAATGTTAGAAAAACATTCTCGACCACAGAGAATTCTAAAATTTAAAAATATTTTTCTAAAATTTAATATTTTTCTATCAATTAACACTAACAATTTCTCTAACGTATTAATACAGACAGACAGACAGAATTACAACCAAATACATGAATATTATTTTATTGCACCCATAAGAATTAGTATTACGTTCTGTAATAATTAATTGAGAGCTACCTCCCCTATTTTATTATTACATCCCGTTTGGCGAACTCTTTGGTGTTTCCAAGAGTATATAAGCTCTCAGTAAACTGTAACATTATTCTAAGTTATTGGCATTTCAGTCTCGGGAGACTATTATATCGTTTTTGTGCTCCTGAAGTTACAGCGCCTCCTGTAACTGTAAAGTCCGATGTTAGAAAAACATTCTCGACCAGAGAGAATGTTTTTCTAAAATTTGATAATATTTTTTAAAAATGTAATAATATTTTTCAAACAATTAGCACTAACATTTCTCTAACATATTAATACAGACAGATAGAATTACAACCAAATTCATTAATATTATTATATTGCTTCCATAAGAATTAGTGTTACTTTCTGTAATAAGTAATTGAGAGTTATCTCCCCTATTTTATTATTACCCCCCATTTGGGGAACTCTTGGGTGTTTCTAAGAGTATATAAGCTCTCGGTAAACTGTAATATTATTCTAAGTAGAACGAAGCTTTCTTAAGCCTATCCGTGTTTTCGTTTATCATTACACATTAATGAAAAATTATTATATTACATTCACGAAAAAGTAGTGTAATTACATCCATGAAAATTCATATATTACATTCGCGCGAAAATGAGTAAATAATAAAATTATTCATACTAATTTTCGCGAATTAACGTCAGTCTTTATCAAAATAATGGTATAATTTGTTTATTTGAAACTTCCCCCACCATTTCCAGCTAATTGTAAATACATTTCAGTATTTTCTTGGAAACAAATTACACTGTATGGGGTACAAGGTAGGGGTTAGACAGCTTTAGCTGTTCATAGATAAAAACTCAGAAAAGCATAAAGAAACTTTAGTTGGGACCCATAAAATTTCCTGGGGACTCATTCAAATCAAATCCATGCGTCCCAGGACGCACTAAGTTAAAAAGCTATCAGCATCACTATATATATATATATATATATATATTATATATATATATATAGTATCCGATTGCCGCTTTAACTTATCCGTCGCAATGGCGTCAGTAAATAATCCAAAAGTGCTCAATATGTTAAAAATATAGAGCAGTAATAATACTATTAATATTATTGTTATATATATATATATATATATATATATATATATATATATATTGGCATACATCAGCCATACAATTGAATACAAAAAATTATATTGCTTAGAAAAAAATATATATTGGTATAAACAGTGGGGTTTAGTAGATGTAAGTTTGAAAAAGATTATATCTTATTTCCTTTTTAAACTTTGTTCCATATATATATATATATATATATATATATATATATATATATATATATATAATATATATGAGGAGTAAAGAATTGAATAAATCCGACGAGATGTGGTTGGGAATGGAGGAAAAAAATGGATATAACAACACAACTAAATTCAATAGCTATTTCGCCTCATTATTGGCTGAAGGTTTTTCCAGATTTATTCATCCTCATCTTCATGGTTATATGCACAATGTTTCGGCCGATGAGTCCTCTGGCCTTCTTCAGGCATTTTTTGTCAATCCTCGTCAAGGGCGCAGTAACATAGAATTATAATTAACACGGTTTAACACCTCTACCCCAACTATGGTTATCGGTAAGAGAACTGGCTACCCCCGTGGACTGAATAAATGGTTAGGTTCAAAGTTCCGTGATGGCTCCTAATTACGACAAGAAGGTTCCCGAGTTTGAAAAAAAGGTTCCCGAGTTCGAAAAGAATTTTCCCGAGTCCGACAAGAAATACACGAAGAAGGCCGGCGTGCACATCGGCCGAAACGTTGTACAGATAACAATGAAGATGAGGACAATAATCCGAATAACGCTGATTATACTAATCAACAAGCCTCATCTCAAACATTCAGAGAAATAACATTTTTGCTTTTGACACTAAATAATAAATAATAATAATGATAAAGATAATTTGATGAACGTAGGTCCTTATTTTCCAGACAAACAATTATGTTTCTTTCATGGGTAAATTTGGTTGAATCTCGTTATTAGTTTCATTTATTCTTAAATTTATTTCCAAATTATAAAATGTGTTATTGTACCAAAAAATTCATCGCAAAATAAAATCACGTAAAATATCGCCGAAAACAAACGCAGTAATTAAAAATTGGGAATCTACAATTTCCAGATTGCGGTTCCGTATTCGGCCCTGCTACGATTTTTGTGGACATTTTTAGGCTTCAAGTAAGAGCACTTTACAGTAGAGATCCCTTTTGTTAAGCAGAGCACGATCTTTAGTGAAGAAACCTTTGGTTGTTCATTGATGTCCCTTAGTGTTGGTTATGATCCTTTAGTTGTTCCTTGGTGTCCATTAGTGTTTGGCATGATCCTTGGTTGTTCCTTCGTGTCCATTAGTGTTGGTTATGATCCTTTGGTTGGTCCTTGGTGTCCATTAGTGTTGGATATGATCTTTTGATTGTGCCTTGGTGTCCATTAGTGTTGGATATGATCCTTTGGTTGTTCCTTGGTGTCCATTAGTGTTGGGTATGATCTTTTATTTGTTCCTTTGTGTCAATTAGTGTTGGGTATGATCCTTTGGTTGTTCCTTGGTGTCCATTAGTGTTGGATATGATCTTTTGGTTGAGCCTTGGTGTCCATTAGTGTTGGGTATGATCGTTTGATTTTCCTTGGTGTTCATTAGTGTTGCGTATGATCCTTTGGTTGTTCCTTAGTGTTGGGTAAAATCCTTGCGTTAAGGAAAGTCATTGGCTGCAGGTCCGTTTGTCAATGTCAAATGACGTGCCAATGAACGGCTTTCAATATTGGCGATTAAATTGTTAACTAGCCACGTATTCGAACTGTTTGATTGGCTGGGTTTAATCCACGTGACCATGCCGAGTCTATAAGTTTAAGTAGTGGTTTCCAGCACATCTGATATAGCAGATTATTCCAAAAGGCCCGAATGTATTTAATTTGCTTACAGACTCAGTCTGACTGCATATGTATGTAACCCACCATATTATATGTCGGGCTACCGTCTCAAGGAGTGAAGCTAAAAAATGTAACACGGTGGCACATTGACAATCACATTTATTATTAGGTGTGTGTGTGTGTGTGTGTGTGTTTCTCCATCTTTCCTATTCTCTCTCTCTCTCTCTCTCTCTCTCTCTCTCTCTCTCTTGAAAACACACACACGCACACACATATATATGAAGAAAAGGAAGTGAATCCGACGGTATGTAGTATATTAAGAAAGATTGAAAAAACACAGGTTTAAATGAGCTGAGTGGTAAGTTTATTGGCCGACGCTGCAGTGTTTCGATCTATTATTTAGATCATCTTCATGGTATTTGTTGGTATATGGAAGGTGATAAAAAAATTTTCACAGAATAACGAGAAAAGCGAGTAATAGTCCTTGTTTATCAGTTTGTTAAAAATTGGAAGTGTGAGAAAAAAGAACGTTGAAAAAGATGGACGGTTTGAAATATGACGTCAAATATTCTTTTTTTGCGGTGTGAGTATTAGAGAGTGTAAGTGTGTGTATCGAAAAAAGCACTGTGCATTTTTTATGTGTTTATGAATGTGTGGTTGCGCGTGTGTGTATAAATCTTTTGCGATAAACGATATATATATATATATACCTAATTTTGAAAATTAATTAGTTAATAATTAATGAATTTAGGCGGGCATATATGTTCAAATGTAAGGATAAACAAATTTCGACCTATCAGGTCTCATATGAGATCAATTAAGCACATATAAGTTTATTTACTTAGTCTCATATATATATATATATATATATATATATATATATATATATATATATATATATATATATATAGTGTGTGTGTGTGTGTGTGTGTGTGTGTATTTGTATATTTGTGCGTGTGTGTGTTTGTATTAACATTAGCAATAAAATCATTTTAGAAATCGTTTGTAATGAACGCAATATCAGAAAGTATATGCTCTAATGACGTTGCAATATATATATATATATATATATATATTATATATATATATATATATATATATATATGCGGTGATGCACATTATTGTATTCTTGTTTCAATACATTTTCACATAGATTTATACTTGTGTGTATCTTTTCACAAACCTTTACCGAAGGCGAGGGAATTGAATATTTTGTTTTTCGTTATCAATAAACGCATTAATTCTGTCCTTTTCTTTTTTCTTCCACTGATTGGATAGTTATACATCACTCAAATGTTTATAAATAAATATATCAGCTGCCAATCTCAGATTTTTATAAGCGATTCTTAATTTCATTCCGAAAGTCAGAACCAAAAAAAAAAAAAAACAAAGAAAAAGAAAAGACGACAACTTAATTACGTTAAAACAGAAGAATTCTCTCACTAAACTTCTTCAAATATTTATCTGATTACGAACCTTAAGAGCCTTTTTTTTGTTGATATTTTGAAGTTAATATATTATGCTTCGTAAACAGAAATATCTGAAGTATTCATATTAGTGACACTTTTTTTCATTTTCTTTTTTTGAATCTGGAAATTTGTCAGTATAAACTGTCAAATGAAAATATAAAAAAGACACGTGACGTTTAAAAATTACATACAAACAAAACATTTTTCAATAACATCAACCAACAAAAATTAGTTGGCAGAGACTATATATATATATATATATGTATATATATATATATATATATTATATATATATATGGCAGAATATATATATATATATATATATATATATATTATATATATATATTGTGTGTGTGTGTGTGTGTGAATGTATGTATATATATATGTAAAAAATGGAAATTGGAAATGAATCCGACAATATGAGGAAGAATGAATAAAGAGAAGAAAGAAATAGAATGGATAATAAAAGATGAATATAATCAATATCACTTACACATGTGTTTCTGTCAGTTCATCTGTGTGAAAGAAACACATGTGTAAGTGATATTGATTAAATTCATCTTTTATTATCCATTCTATTTCTTTCTTTTCTTTATTCATTCTTCCTCATATTGTCGGATTCATTTCCAATTTACATTTTTTACACACACGCACACACACACACAGACACACAGACACACACACACACACACACACACACATATATATATATATATATAATATTATAATGTTTTCCTGGCTGGAGTATTATACCTGTTAAAACTAGTTCGACTTGGAACAACAAGGTTCCGGGTTTGATACTAACCCTCGCCAACTCAGCGTATGAGTAGCACAGGGATACGTGCAGTAAAGTAAGGAGCTGGTGGTACCGAGTGGCAAGGCATCAGAGTGTATCGGTAAAGTTGTATCAAGGGCCCCGACTCATGGCGAGCTCCCTGGTTTCGGAGTGTCTGACTCCGCTTCTCTCTTCTCCCCTTTTCTCTCGATCTGTTTCTATCTCTTTTTTATGGGATCCAGACCTCCCCACCTCTAACATATGTCTCTGATTGGCCAGCCACTCGATACTATTGCCTACGTGTCTAAATGGCCTTGTGCCAGCCTAGCCTGTATCTTTCCATTTGGTTTTTTCCAACTCCAACGAGTCAAGGCCAACCATTGTTTTATCTATCTAAGTTTCTGAAATTGTTGACCAACTTTTCAAAACTGGAATCTTCTTTGTTAGATAATCATTTTATTTTGTGAAAATTTTAAATTCCGATAATATGTATTAAATTCCATAATTTAAAGAATTTCTTTGTCTACGTGAAAATTCTTTGCTTAACTAAATTTATATTTTTAATATAATTTATTATTATTATTATTATTATTATTATTATTATTATTATTATTATTATTATTATTATTATTACTTTTAATTTTAACAAACCACCATAATTGATAATTAGGGTAGTTTTAATTAATTAGTAAATAATTAACAGATCGCCAATCAACCCATAACACTTTTAATAGTGTTACAATACCACTTCATTGTTATTACTCCCAGGTCCACTCTGACTTGGAGTAGGAGTACCTCTTAGGGTCCCATCTATGGTGTTAAATGGCTCAAAAAGGGAGTTTAAAGATATGTGTTTAAAAAAATGAGTTTTAAAAAATTGAATACCCTACAAGGATAAATAAAACAAAAAACACTTCGACATAAAGACCAGACCCCAAACCACATTAGCAAATTCTAAATGAGGTCTTATCAATGCAAGGAATACATTTTTCAACATTTCTTTATCCATTTATTCTTGTGAACTTAAGAAAAAAAAAATTTTTTTACAGTTGTTTTAACAATTATTAATTCAGTGGATTTAACCCTGAAGATCCTAATGGTGAAACTCGAGTAGGTTTCTATTGTATCCATTTCTTTGATAAATTTGCTCTACTTTGTATTGAGCACTTTGTATTTGTTATATCGCTGACAAAATCTTTAAGTATACGAAGAATAACATTTTACTCTGACGAAGGCCGTTATTCTTTGTATACTTAAAGATTTCGTAGTTTTGTATTATTATCATTTTATTTTATAATTAAAATAATAATAAATAGAATACATGTTTACATGAACAAACTCCTGGCCGAAACACGTGTTAGTAATATAACTATATTTTATCCAATCAGCATTTTCTTTCCTTTGTTTATTTTTTCTTTTAACATATATATATATATATATATATATATATATATATATATATATTATATATATATATTTAAATGTTTTTTTTAAGTTGGGCGTTATTACGGAGCATTAAAAATATATAAATGAATGAATTCGATATTATGGAGTATTGGATTCACTTATATTTTTATTATTATTATTTTTGTCATAAATTTTCAGGTTCGTTAGATACCCTTTATCAAATGAATGTTATTCCTGTTTAACGGCTTTTTTTGTCTCTGTTGTTATCGACAGCAGCAGCGTCTGTGAACTATTTATAATAACGGAGAATTCCGATGTCTGCGTTCAATCCCTTCACGTGTGTTTGTAATTTTAGAATCCATTTAGTTTCTGATTGTTTTCTAGATTGCGTTGTTGGAAATGCGTGTTCTATTAAAATGCATTTGAGGTGTGTAAGGTTGTGTGATAGGGTCTTAAAATGAAGTTCCATTGTACTATGCGGAGATTTGAGATTTATAGTGGATTTGTGGTTATTTAGTCTTAATCTAAAGGGTGTTGATGTTTCTCCCACATATCCGCTATTTCTGCATTGTGTGCAGTATATATAATATATGATGTTAGCGCTATCGCATGTTAGGTGTGGCGGATGGATTGTTATGTTTGTGTAGGGTATTTTTATTTCGGTTTCCGTATGTATGTGGCTGCAAATTTGGCATCTAGGCTTGTTGCATCTTTTATTACCTTTCCGTACGGTGTTATGTAAATTTTTTCTGGATGCAGTGAGGATGTTACGTAGGATGTTACGTATATATATATATATATATATATATATATATATAATAATTATATATATATGTGTGTGTGTGTGTGTGTGTTTCAATAAAGAGAGAGAGAGAGAGAGAGAGAGAGAGAGAGAGAATAGGAAAGATAGAGAAATACACATACACATGCACACACACACCTCTAATAATAAATGTGATTGTCAATGTGCCACCGTGTTACATTTTTTCAGTTTCACTCCTTGAGACGGTAGCCCGACATATAATATGTTGGGTTACATACATATGCAGTCAGACTGACTCTGTAAGCAAATTAAATACATTCGGGCCTTTTGGAATATTCTGGTATATCAGATGTGCTGGAAACCACTACTTAAACTTATAAACTCGGCATGGTCACGTGGATTAAACCCAGCCAATCAAACAGCTCGAATGCGTGGCTAGTTAAAAATTTAATCGACAGTTTTTAACACAAAAATAACAAAACAACAATAAAAATTAGGTGAAAGTTCTCTAATTGTGCCAATTCTACATTTTCTTTGCCAGGGGTAATATTATTATTATTGTTTTTTTTTTTAAAGAATGCAACTGTCATCTCGACAAAAATCCTGTTCAACTCCATCTGGAGAAAAGGTTATACGAATAAGGAATAATGATCAGCAAAGCAATTTGCTACATTCCGTAATTAAAGGAAAATAATTTGAATTACCAAACTTCAAAAGAAGAAATCTTCTTGCTAAAATAATTAATCATTTAATTGAACATTATTAATTAGTCTGATAGGTAAGTAGTCAAATTGAAGATGCATCATAATTACATAGCATTATTGCATTGTTATGGTTTGGTTTCTTTTACGGCATATCAACTTCAGTGGGTCATTTAATGCCGACACTCAGTATTTTTTATAAACACATTTTCGGTTAAATCGAACCGAATTTAATGAAATTTTCAGTGTTGATATATTAATGAATAAAAGATATAATGCACCAGTTATTTTATTTTAAAACCTTTTACATTTTTTTCAGGTCAGTTAATTAGAACAACATATCTTTGAGGCGTTATACAGATTCTCAAAGATACGTTGTTCAAAGCTAACGGACCTGTAAAAATGTAAAAGTTGTTTTTTTATAATAACTAGTGCATTATATATGTTATTCATTAATTTATCAACACTGAAAATTTCATTACATTCGGTTAATTTCCTGATTTTTGGTATTTTTTTTCTTTCGGCGGGGTGACATACGATGGTGGAATTGAGGTCCGATAAGTTCGATTTAACCTATTTTCCTATTTAACCCATATATGGGACCCTAACAGGTACTACTACTCCGGGTCAGTGGCTCGGGAACAATGGTTATAAACGGGTGTTCCACATTCACCAAACCCCCTAAACCGGAACCACACCATCAGATAGAGTTTAACGACATTCCCGGGATATGAAGACCCTCAACCACCGCCTTCTAGCACCCAAATGATAAGAAGGGATTGGAGTTTTCCATAAGTGCAATAGGGTTGGGGCAATCATATAGTTGCTCGGGCTTGAAGTGACCACCCGACTGATCAGAGTTTAGAGTTTAGGATTTGGAGTTGGGGTTTAGGTTTAGTTTAATGGAAAATAAATAAATAATTTGGGCTTTGTTTTTTCTGAGTCACCCTGTATACAGGGTGACCCAGAAAAAAAAACAGAACTTTGTAATAAAACAGTTAATTCTAACTAGGGGGGTTTAGGGTTAGGGTTGGGTTTTCAGTGGAAAATGCCCTAAGTTGGTTCTTTTTTTTTTTTTTTCAAGTTGATATCGCTTCGGATGCAGGAAGCCAGGACGGAACTCCGCAAAGATTACCATTATTTGTATTATTCAGACTATTGTACTCGTCTTCATTGTTATCTGTACAAAGTTTCGGCTGATATGCCCTCCGGCCTTCTTCAGGTATTTCTTGTCGGACTCGGGAACATTCTTGTAATTGGGAGCCATCACGGAACTTTGAACCCAACCCTTTATTCAGTCCACGGGGGTATCCTGTTCTCATTCCGCTAACCATAGCTGGGGTAGAGGTGTTAAGCTGTGTTAATTATTATTCTATGCTACTGCTGCCCTTGATCAGGGATTGAACCTTCAATCTAGAGATAAATGTCACATAGAACTGTCTTAAACTAACTCCTTTATCTACTAGGCCATGTGTCCAATTGGACTGAATAAAGGGCTGGGTTCAAAGTTCCGTGATGGCTCCCGATTACGACAAGAAGATTCTCGAGTCAGAGCTCCAGAATTGGAACCTCATCTCTAGATGGTTTAACCTCGATAAACAGAGAAATAACAATAGGAAATAATGAGATAGATAGATAGATAGATAGAGAGAGAGAGAGAGAGCGAGAGAGAGAGAGAGAGAGAGAGAAGAGATAGTGTTGGGAAAGAGAGTGTTGGTTGAGAGAAAGAGGATGAGGGAAATACTTTGAGTGGGGAGAAAGATTTTGTTAAAAACAAAGTGGGTATTAAAAATACTGCAGAAACGGTCGGCGGTCTTCCATTAAATGGCGATAATCAATTCTTGCTCTGATGAGAAAGAAGAAAAGAAAAGGAAGGAAAAGAAAAGAAAGAAAGAAAGAAAAGAAAAGAAAAGAACGAAAGAAAGAAAGAAAAAATTTCTGATGCTAACCGGTGCAATTAATGGCGAAAACTGAACATTCCCGCCCTTGCCATTCTTCCCGCCGAAAACAAATACCGCCATTTTATCGGGTGAATGTTCGGATAAACAACAAATTGCAATGAGAAAAGCAATGATTTTTTATTTGTCAGAATGTTTTTTTATGAATTATACATTTGTATAATCGGGTTCAAACTTGTCAGACTTTTTAGATGAGCAAATGTCATCTATAAAAACATGTTTTCGTAGAATACATTGTAATTCTCTTAATCAATGCACACACACACACACACGCGTGCGCGCGCACACGCACACGCACATACACACACACACACAATAGGCCGAAATGTACATACAGAGAATGACCTTTTCTCGATTTGTTTACGCTTTACATTTGAACAGATATATTCGCCTAATTCATTAATTATCAACTAATTAATTTTAAAATTAGGTATGACTTCAATTAAGCACACATTCTCCACAGAATTGTTGGCATAGCCATATCAAACAAACTGTTTGCGTACTTTCATACTGTCGTGCAGGAAGTCTCCAAAAATGTAGGATATATCAGTTTATAAACAAAGTGAGAAACCTGGGAAGACCAGCTAGTGTAACGGTTACAACCCCCGCCTGTTAGCTAGGTAGTTAGGGTTCGAATCACAAACAAAGCGGCTTCTAGTCTATAACTCTGCTGATGAGGCATAATAGGCCGAAATGTACATACAGAGAATGACTTTTTCTCGATTTGTTTACGCTTTACATTTGAACAGATATGTTCGCCTAATTCATTAATTATCAACTAATTAATTTTAAAATTAGGTATGACTTCAATTAAGCACATATTCTCCCCAAAATTGTCGGCATAGCCATATCAAACAAACTGTTTGCGTACTTTCATACTGTGTGTGTGTGTGTGTGTGTATGTATGTGTGTGTGTGTGTGTGTGTTGGTAGTTGGTTTTGAAGGCTATCACATTGCAAATGTAAAGAAATTAGGTAACTAGAACGTTGCTTATTTATCTATGATTTATTTTCTGATATATATATATATATCGGTATTGATTTTTCTCGATTTGTTTAGCCTTACATTTGAAAATGTATTCCCACCTAATTCGTTAATTATTAATTAATTAATTTTCAAAAATTAGGTACGACTTCAATTAAGCACATATTCACCCAAAAAATGTCGGCTAAAAAAAGCCATTATCAAAACACATTGTTTGTTTACATGTCATATATATTATATATATATATATATATATATATATATATTATATATCGAGCCTACAGTTATATATATATATATTATAGTGGAAATGTTCGAATAGACCGAACTGACCGAAACACATGTGTAAGTGATATTGATTAAATTCATCTTTTATTATCCATTCTATTTCTTTTCTTTTCTTTATTCATTCCTTCATTCTTCCTCATAATGTCGGATTCATTTCCACTTTCCATTTTACAACACACACACACACACACACACACACACAATATATTATATATATATATATATATATATATATATAGGATTGAGCTGTAGGCTCGGTACTTTGTGATCGTACCCGGTATTCACTGCAGATTCCTCTCTCCGGGTACCCAAACAAACACGATTTTGTCACGCCATTTAAGACTTCCTGCAGCCGTTTGTTGTTTTTAAACATTAAAATTGTTGACTTAATTTTCGTTACGTCTGGCTGTTTTATTTGCCTAAACTCCGTTGGTGGCGATCGTATTATTGGAAATACTTTGCTCAATATCCTCTGGAAACATAATTAAAGATTACCTTTAATTATGACGGCTTTTACGTCTTATTATATAGTAGAAGCGGCTACCCGGCATCATCTGGATAGAGGAGGATTTTTTTTTCAAATTTAGTCTTGCAGGTCCATTATTACAGAATCGTGAATTGGATCCCCGCAGGGGATTTTAATAAATCCCCACGTAAAAAAAGACCTTGCCTTGATTCAGCCACTCTAATAAGTAAAATTTACAATATAGGGGCCGGGTAAGCTCAGTTGGTAGAACCACAAGGTTCCTAGTTCGATACCGTTCCTCGCCAACTCAGCGTGTGAGTAGCACAGGGATCTGTGCGGTAAAGGAAGGGACTGGTGGTAAGTGTTGCGCTCCAACTCAGACGCTAGAATAATCTCCTTGGTCTAGCGCTATTGAAAAGGGGATAGACTCCCTCGCTGACTGGCTGATACCGATATTAGGCCGCTCCGACGACTTTTTACTTTTTTTTATTTACAATATTGAATGCAAAAAAAATTCTATACTGTTATCATTTAAATTTTATCTTTTTACTCATTGTAATGACAAATGATAACACTGATAGACTGTTAAGCTTTATTCTACTTAGAATAATTGGTACACTTATTGAAAGTATATATAGTCTAGTATTCACAAGAGAGTTCTTCAAATGGGAGGTAATCATAAAATAGAGGACGTAACTGACAATTACTTATTACACCTGTTTGTTTCAAATGTCTTATTCTAATCGTTTGATGCCAGGATTTCATGAAATGCGTTTTTAAAATGCGTTTGCATGACCGTAACAGAAACTCGTTTACTATGATTCAAATACACGAAATACCTTTTGTAATAAGTAATTGAGAGTTACCTCCCTTACTTTATAATTAAAAGTAAACGAATAATTGGTACACTTATTGGGAGTTTATATAGTCTAGTATTCACTAGAGAGTTCTCCAAAGGGGAGGTAATCATAAAATAGGGGAGGTAACTCTCAATTACTTATTACATCATCTTCACGAATATAAATCAACTCTTTATTATTTTTACTCATAAAGCAAGATCGGATAATACTGAATGTGTACCTATATTTCCTTTTGTTGTTAATCGTTTTTGTTTTTTTGTTTTTGTTTTGTTTTACGGCATATCACCTCAGTGGGTTATTTTAATACGATGGAAGTTTTGAATAGTCAATTCTTAATGGATAATACATTTTTTTATAAATACATTTTTCTATTTAACCCATAGATGGGACCCTAACAAGGTACTACCACTCCGGGCCGAGTGAATCAGGGAGCAATGGTGATGAAGGGGTGCTCCACATTCCCCAAATCTCCAAAACAGGAACCTCACCATCAGATAGAGTTTAACGTCATTCCCAGGACATGTAGACCCGCAGCACCGCCTTCTACACCCATATGATAAAAAAGGGGTTGGGACTTGCCATAAGGGCAATAGGGTTGGGGCAATCATATAGGTGCTAGGGCTTGACATGACCAGCCGATTGATCGGAGGGGGCCTCTTCGACCGCCCGTCTAGCCCAAGATAGAGCCAAAGTGGAGTATTGCAAGTCATGAACTGCTCATCCACCTGGGTTCTATTCTTAAGCATCACGGGTCGCCACTCACGGCCAACAGGTGGCCCCATTGGGGGAGTCTTACCCCTCTGCAGAGGTGCAGTCGGTGCATTCTAACGCCCCAGTGGGTTAATTGTTTTATTATCGTAGGTTCCTCCTGACATACATGCACACACATACATACACTGAACTGTCCTTTTTATATATACTTGAAGCGGCTACCCGGCATCGCATGGGTATAAGGGGTGGGGCAAAAATTTAGTCTTGCAGATCCAGTATTACTGAATAATAAATTGGATTTTCGCGGGATACCCCATTAAAATCCCTATGTAAAAAAAACCACCTTGCCCTGATTCGACCTGGTGTGCGTCAGAAGAGCAAATGCACATACACTCTGAAAAGGAAAACTAGAGTCTCAAATTCAAACGGGGTGGTAGTACCAGTTAGGGTCCCATCTATGGGTTAAATAGAAAAATGTATTTATTAAAAAAATTGTGTATCCATTGAGAATTAATTTATTTCAAAACTTTATCGGCATTAAATGACCCACTGAGGTTGGTATGCCGTAAAACAAACCAAACCAAACCAAACCATCCAATTCAAAATATCAAATGCCCCCCTCCCCCCCAAAAAAGTCCACGCTGTTACTATTTAAATTTCATTCTTTAATTATCTTCACGAATATAAATCAAATTTTCATCATTTTTACTCAAAAAGCAATATCTGGTGATATTTAATGTGTTTATCGTCAGTGGTTTTATTTTTGTAGTTTCAACCGGACATACATACACACAACTGCCCTTTATATATGTATAGATAGATAGACGGCTTTTTTTCTTGTTGTTTCTCCTTCTTCTTGCTTGAATAAATCCCGTGAAAATTTCTATATGTGTGTATTGTTCATTGATATGGAAAAATACTGGGATGTCGGTGGAACTATGAACTAACGATTTTGAAAGTGGCATCGGTGAAATGATAATTTCTAATGGTTGATGGTTGGTTGGTTGGAATTTACGGCATGTCAATCATTGGCTTATTTCATTCCGACGAGGATTGTGATTTATTCACTCTTGTTGGGCATTCAAATTTTATTATGAAAATGCGTTGTAGATGATTTTTACTACGAAAATGCATTGAAGATGATGTTTACTATGAAAATACATTGGAGATGATTTTACTATGAAAATACATTGGAGATGATTTTTACTATGAAAATACATTGAAGATGATTTTACTATGAAAAGGAATTGTAGATGATTTTTACAATGAAAATTACATTTGTAGATGATTTTACTATGAAAAGCATTGTAGATGATTTTACTATAAAAATACATTGTAGATGATTTTATATGAAAATACATTGTAGATGATTTTACTACGATGTATGATTATTATTATGAAAATGCGTTTATATGATTTTTACTATGAAAATACATGTAGATACTATGAAAATACATTGTAGATGTTTGACTATGAAATACATTGTAAGATGATTTTACTATGAAATACATTTAAATGATTTTACTATGAAAATGGCATTCTAGATGATTTTACTATGAAAATACATTGTAGATGATTTTACTATGAAAATACATAAGATTGATTTTACTAATGAAAATATATTGTAGATGATTTTACTATGAAATACATGTGTAGATGATTAAACTAGGAAATACATTGTAAATGATATTTACTATGAAAATGGCATTGTAGATGATTTACTAATGAAAATACATTGAAGATGATTTTACTATGAAAAAATATTGTAGATGATTTTACTATGAAAATACATTGTAGATTGATTTTAATATGAGATGATGAAATAAGAAAAATTACTATGATTATTTTACTATGAAAAGAAAAAGAAACACACACACACACACACAGATTAGAGAGAGAGAGAGAGAGAGAGAGAGAGAGAGGAGAGAGAGGAGAGAGAGAGAGAGAGAGAGAGAGAAAGGAGAAAAACAAAAACTTTTTAAAAATCATGAATAATCGAATGAAAGGAAGAAGAAAACTTGAAGAAGGAAGATAGAAAGCGAGAGAGAGAGAGAAAGAAGAGAGAGAGAGAGAGAGAGAGAGAGAGAGAGAGAGAGAAAGAGAAAAGAGAAAGAGAGAAAGAAAGATATAGAGATTGACTAGAGAGAAAGAGCGTGAAAAAAGGCTCACTTAAACAGAAAAAAGAAAAGAAAAGAAAAAACGTTTTGAAATAAGGAATAAACGAATGAAAGAAGAAGATTTGAAAGAAAGAAAGAAAGAAAACTAAAGAGAGTGAGAAAGTGAGAAAAAAAAGAGAGAGAGGAGGGGGCTGGGGACAGAGAGAGATACCGAGAGACAGGAAAGACTCGGCTTAACGAAAAAAGAAAAAGAAAAAAGGAAGACAAAACCAAAAGAAAGCTAAATAATAAAAAATAAATAAAAAGAATAACATGAGTGAACAAGCAAAAGAATAAAAAGGAAGAAAGAAAACCAGAAGAAAATGAAAATGAAAGAAACGAAACCCCCCAAAAAAACAATTAAAAAAATCTAACAAAATAAACACAAAAAACAAACAAACAAAACAAAACAAACAACCAAAAACCAAAACCAAACCATAATGATCTAACGAGGAAGTGAATGAAAGGAAAAGAGAAAACTGGACTCGGTTTTGCGAAGATTGAATTAAACGAATTACCAAGTGAAAACTAAACGGGGTGGGTTTGGGGTGGGGTGGAAGTAAAGAGTAAATAATCTTTTGCAAGAGTCACCTGTGGCAATGTCGTCCCAATTAGTCCCGTTAAAAATGATATAATTAGCCAAGGAAGCCGATGGAGCCGACAAGTTTCTAATTTCAGTTACTCAGGACAAATTAGACGAGAAGAGGAAGTCGTCGCTGAACAAAAGACACGGAAGATAAACAAAGAAAAACCCAAAGAAAAACCAAATGAAATAATTGCCTGATTTCCACTCAACTATGCAATGAGTGAGTCGATGGATCAATCAGTGCCTTCCACAAACAAGAAGGCATGAATACGCATGCGCGCGCAGAGAAAAACACACCATATTTCTCCGCGGTGTTAATCTAGTAGTGGCATCTTGTCTATCAGGACTGTTCAAGAGGGTAGGTCGATTTTTCACTTTTTTAAAATATCAAATTGTCCATCTATGCGAAAGTTGTGTGTTAGTATACTGAATTCCGATACCAAAAATTAGATTTTTTATTTGAACCAGTGTTGTAGGAAATAGCATCAAAGATCGTCTACTAAAATGCACTAAAAATCCTTGGTGCATTTTAGGGTATTTTGTTGCTATTTTTAAAAAGTAAGTAAGAAAACCACACCATATTTCTCCTCGGCGTTAACCTAGGAGTGGCATCTTGTCTACCAGGACTGTTTAAGAGGCTAGGTCGATTTTTCACTTTTTAAAAATATCAAATTGTCCATCTATGCGAAAGTTGTGTGTTAGTATACTGAATACTGATAACAAAAATTAGATCTTTTACTTGCAACAGTGTTTGAGGAAATAGCATCAAAGATCGTCTACTAAAACGCACTAAGAATTCTCGTTTTCTAAAGACTAAATTTTGCGAAAACGAGGATTTTGGGGGCATATTAGTAGACAGTTTTTCACTTTTAAAAAATATAAAAGAGTCCATCTATGCGAAAGTTGTGTGTTAGTATATTGAATTCTGATACCAAAAATTAGATTTTTTACTTGAACCATTTTTTGAGGAAATAGCATCAAAGATCGTCTACTAAAATGCACTAAAAATCCTCGATTTCTTAAGACTAAATTTTGTGAAAACGAGGATCTTAGTGGATTTTAGGACATTTTTATGCTATTGCCACAAACAATTGTGCAAGTAAAATATCTAATTTTTTGTATTCAGTATACTAACACACAACTTTCGCATAGATGGACAATTTGATATTTTTAATGAGTGAAAAATCGACCTACACTAATGTTCACCCATATTCACATTTCCTCTATTCCAAACTCAGTCGAAGTGACAGAAACTACTTAAGAGCATAGATATATACACGCACACAATGATATATATATATATATATTAGTGGCGACTCCGGGGGTCGGGCTTGTCGGGCCGAGCCCGAGTAAGCAACATTTGAGTATAGCTATCAAAACAACAAAACGATTTCGTAATGCGTCGTTTTTATTCTTGACTTAAAGTGGATCCAAAATTATTTGCTGTAACTCCGTGCTTCCACAAAAGCAGGCACGAATACGCATGCGCGCGTAGAAAAACACCATATTTCTCCGCGGTGTTAATCTAGTAGTGGCATCTTGTCTATCAGGACTGTTTAAGAGGGTAGGTCGATTTTTCACTTTTTAAAAATATCAAATTGTCCATCTATCTATGCGAAAGTGGTGTGTTAGTATACTGAATTCTGATACCAAAAATTTGATTTTTTATTTGAACCAGTGTTGTAGGAAATAGCATCAAAGATCGTCTACTAAAATGCACTAAAAATCCTGGTGCATTTTTAGGGCATTTTGATGCCATTTTTTAAAAAGTAGTAAGAAAAACCACACCATATTTCTCCTCGGCGTTAACCTAGGAGTGGCATCTTGCTATCAGGACTGTTCAAGAGGTAGTTCGATTTTTTCCTTTTTAAAAATATCAAAATTGTCCATCTATGCGAAAGTTGTGTGTTAGTATACTGAATTCTGATACCAAAAATTAGATCTTTTACTTGTAACAGTGTTTGAGGGAATTAGCATCAAAGGATCGTTCTACTGAAACGCACTAAGAATTCTCGTTTCTAAAGACTAAACTTTGCGAAAACGAGGATTTTGGGGGGCATATTAGTAGACAGTTTTTCACTTTTTTAAAAAAATATAAAAGAGTCCATCTATGCGAAAGTTGTGTGTTAGTATATATTGAATTCTGATACCAAAATTAGATTTTTTACTTGAAACCATTTTTTGAGGAAAATAGCATCAAAGATCGTCTACTAAATGCACTAAAAATCCTCGATTTCTTAAGACTAAATTTTGTGAAAACGAGGATCTTAGTGGATTTTAGGACATTTTTATGCTATTGCCACAAACAATTGTGCAGTAAAATATCTAATTTTTTGTATTCAGTATACTAACAACACAAACTTTCGCATAGTGATGGACAATTGATATTTTTAAAAAGTGAAAAATCGACCTACTCTAATGTTCACCCATATTCACATTTTCCTTCTATTCCAAACTCAGTCGAAGTGACAGAAACCTACTTAAGAGCATAGATATATACACGCACACAATGATATATATATATATATATTAGTTGGCGACTCCGGGGGTCGGGCTTGTCGGGCCGAGCCCGAGTAAGCAACATTTGAGTATAGCTATCAAAACAACAAAACGATTTCGTAATGCGTCGTTTTTATTCTTGACTTAAAGTGGATCCAAAATTATTTGCTGTAACTCCGTGCTTCCACAAACAAGAAGGCATGAATACGCATGCGCGCGCAAAGAAAAACACACCATATTTCTCCGCGGTGTTAATCTAGTAGTGGCATCTTGTCTATCAGGAATGTTTAAGAGGGTAGGTCGATTTTTCACTTTTAAAATTATCAAATTGTCCATCTATGCGAAAGTTGTGTGTTAGTATACTGAATTCCGATACCAAAAATTAGATTTTTATTTGAACCAGTGTTGTAGGAAATAGCATCAAAGATCGTCTACTAAAATGCACTAAAAATCCTTGGTGCATTTTAGGGCATTTTGATGCTATTTTTAAAAAGTAAGTAAGAAAACCACACCATATTTCTCCTCGGCGTTAACCTAGGAGTGGCATCTTGTCTATCAGGACTGTTCAAGAGGGTAGGTCGATTTTTCACTTTTTAAAAATATCAAATTGTCCATCTATCTATGCGAAAGTTGTGTGTTAGTATATTGAATACTAATAACAAAAATTAGATCTTTTTCTTGTAACAGTGTTTGAAAGCATCAAAGATCGTCTACTGAAACGCACTAAGAATTCTCGTTTTCTAAAGACTAAATTTTGCGAAAACGAAGATTTTGGGGGCATATTAGTAGACAGTTTTTCACTTTTAAAAAATATAAAAGAGTCCATCTATGCGAAAGTTGTGTGTTAGTATATTGAATTCTGATACCAAAAATTAGATTTTTTACTTGAACCATTTTTTGAGGAAATAGCATCAAAGATCGTCTACTAAAATGCACTAAAAATCCTCGATTTCTTAAGACTAAATTTTGTGAAAACGAGGATCTTAGTGGATTTTAGGACATTTTTATGCTATTGCCACAAACAATTGTGCAAGTAAAATATCTAATTTTTGTATTCAGTATACTAACACACAACTTTCGCATAGATGGACAATTTGATATTTTTAAAAAGTGAAAAATCGACCTACTCTAATGTTCACCCATATTCACATTTCCTGTATTACAAACTCAGTCGAAGTGACAGAAACTACTTAAGAGCATAGATGTATACACGCACACAATGATATATATATATTAGTGGCGACTCCGGGGGTCGGGCTTGTCGAGCTCAGCCCGAGTAAGCA
This sequence comes from Doryteuthis pealeii, assembly GCA_023376005.1. Classification (NCBI taxonomy): domain Eukaryota; kingdom Metazoa; phylum Mollusca; class Cephalopoda; order Myopsida; family Loliginidae; genus Doryteuthis; species Doryteuthis pealeii. The sequence goes on from CM042151.1 coordinate 2,438,443, forward strand.
ACATTTGAGTATATCTATCAAAGCAACAAAAAGATTTTGTAATGCGTCGTTTTTATTCTTGACCTAAAGTGGATCCAAAATTATTTGAGGTAACTCCCTGCTTCCACAATAGCAGGTACGAATACGCATGCGCGCGCTTAAAAATATACCATATTTCTCCTCAGCGTTAATCTAGTTGTGACATATTATCTATCAGGAGTGTTTAAGAGGGTAGGTGGATTTTTCACTTTTTTAAACTATCAAATTGTCCATCTATGGGAAAGTTGTGTGTTAATATACTGAATTCTGATACCAAAAATTAGATATTCTAAGAGTGCTAATTTTCCATTCAAAACATTATAAACAAACTGATCAACATAAACTATCACGGTCTCCCTATTATTCTGTGATAAATTTTACTTTTCCTTAAATCAACAAAAGCCCTGAAGAAGATCTACTAAACAGATTGATACACTGCAGCGTTGGCTGTATAAATATCACTCATTTTATTTGAACCTGTGTTTTTTCAATTTTTTTCACTATATTACATACCGTCGGATTCACTTCCATTTTTCTCTTCACACACACACGCACACACACACACACACACACACACACACACATATATATATATATGTATGTGTGTGTGTGTTGTTGTGTGTGTGTGTGTGAAGAGAAAAATGGAAGTGAATCTGACGGTATGTAATATAGTGAAAAATTTGAAAAAAAACACAGGTTCATTTCCATTTTTCTCTTCATATATATATATATATATATGTGTGTGTGTGTGTGTGTGTGTGTGTGTGTGTGTGTGTGTGTGTGTGTGTTGTGTTTGTGAGTGTGTGAAGAGGAAAATGGAAGTGAATCCGACGGTATATATATATATATGTACATATATATTAAAAAAGGATGAAGGTTCACCCGAAATATCGAAATTGATCAAACCAGGAACAGAACAACAACTGAATATCAAAATTCTGATTTTTGTTCTGTTTTTTTTTTTTTGTTGTTCTTTTCCAATGCTTCAAAAGACCAAACAAACAACGTTAACAAGAACATAACGTGCATTATATATATATATATATATATATATATATATATATATATATTATATGAATGAAATATGGGAAATCAATTGTTTTCCTGCAGGTTTTATTGAATCTATCTTCAAAGTCAGGCATTCACTATTCCTAGCTGAAGTCTTCCATATGAATCTATGACATGTTCTGATTGATCAACCGATGATTAAGAGCGGGAAAATGCAGTTGTGTCAACAGAATCGAAACGATGACATGCTGCTCTGCGCATGCGTACATGTCAGTGGAAAGATGAACGAAGTAAATCACCGTCGAAATATGCACTGTCCTTTACTTGTTCGGAACGCCGATGTTTCTCGAAGGAAAGAATTCAAACTCTTTCTATTCACATCCTCAATCTATCAAACGAACCACCCGGGTCATGGAAGTACCCGAATATATACGAGGCTGAGTCAAAGAGTAATGTCATTTTGTTTAGGACAGGTATAATTACCAACATATATATATATATATATAGATGCGTGTGTGTTACTAAGTTTAATAAGATAAGCATGTCCAAACCTCAAAAATACTCCAATTTTTATAGTCCTTCTATAATGCTCCCTTTCAAAAAATCTATAAACAATTTCTTCAAATAAGAAATTTTCTCCTGACGATGACCTAAGGTCGAAACTAGTTGAGAATAAACAACAAATAAGAAATATTCCTGCTTGTCTTATTACTTTTTGTTCATACTATATATATATATATATATATATATATATATATATATATATATTACTGAGTCGTGCAATTAATATTCTAAACTGTTTAAATCATAAAGTAAATGCTAGTCGTAGCATGTCCATTTGTTCCGTGAAGAACTAATATATATATATATAATATATATATATATATATATTATTAGTATCGTATATTGTTGTCATTATGTGACATTATGTTGTCATTAGCAGTGGACCACGATTTTGCGATATTATTAGTGGAATGCTCAATGTCAGTCATAGAACTGTTAATATAATATATATATATATATATATATATATATATATATATATATACACACACACACACACACATAATATATATATATATATATATATATATATGAAATCAATCAAAATTATCATCACCTTTGGCTTTTCAAAAATGTACGATGAACATGATTCCTTAACCTGTGGCCGTGTAATAGTTCTAGACGGTTTCATATGCCGTTAAAATCGATCAACCAATCAATTACTGGGTCGCAAATTGCACCTCTTCTTACTTATAGAGACCGTTTAGTTCGGTCGGGAGAGCGTTCGACTAGGAACCACAAGGTTCCGGGTTCGATACAGGCTCTCGCCAACTCAGCGTATGAGTAGCACAGGGATCTGTGTGGTAAAGTAAAGAGATGATAGTGGGTTTGTCGCTCCACCCCAGACGCCTAAACAATCTCCTTGGTCTAGCGCTAGGGAAAAGGGGATAGAATCCCTCGCTGATTGGCTGATACCGACTTTAGGCTATCCCGTTGACTTTACTTACTTGGCTTTTCAAAAATGTACGATGAACACGATTCCTTAACCTTTAGGCATGTAACAGTCCTAGACGATTTGATATACCGTTAAATCGACTAACCAATCAATTGTTGTATCACAAATTGCACTTCTTCTTACTCATAGCGACCATAATATATATATTATATATATATATATATATATATATATTATATATATATTACCATATGTAGTATATTAGGAAAAATGAAAAAACACAGGTTTAAATGGGTTAAGTGGTGTGAGTTTATTGGCCGACGCTGTAGTGTTTCGTTCTATTAATTAGATCATCTTCAGGGCATTTGTTGGTATATGGAAGGTGATAAGAAATTATTTATCACAGAATAACGAGAAAAGAGAGTGGTACCCTGACACTAAAAATTATTCTGCGATAAATAATATCTTATCACCTTCCATATACCAACAAATGCCCTGAAGATGATCTAATTAATAGATCGAAACACTGCAGCGCCGGCCAATAAACTCACCACTTAAATCATTTAAACCTGTGTTTTTTTCATTTTTCCTAATATACTACATACCGTCAGATTTCACTTCCTTTCTTCACGCACACACACACACACACACACACACACACACACACATACACACACACACACACACACACACACACACACACATATATATATATATATATATATATATATATATATATATATATATATATATATATATCTGGTGGGTGTATGAGTGTGTGCGTTTTTAGTGTCAGGGTCATCCGCCTGGAAAATGGAATCGGTTAACCGAGTTTGATTTCCAGTCACAGCTGTCTGCGTTCATGTCATAGTATTGCCCTTGAGGAAGTCATAGACCCATCTATGCACCCTCTATCCCTAGGTGAATTAGAAAAGTATTTGGGGTTTGTTAGTGTTGACAGGACAACCAATGTAGATGAAATAAAAATTCGGATTTGAAACTCCCTGTGTGAGTGGGTAAGGACTATTACAAGAAACAAATTATACAAAAGAATACATAAATATATGGTGTAGTAGTTCTAAGAAATTTCTGTCCCAAGATTATATGTTTTTTTTCTTCGCTTTATAAAAGTGTTTCTTTGAAAAATAGTTTTAAAGTTGAGAAATACACTTCTTGAAAAGACGATAGTTACAGTTGTAAGATTTAATGGTATTATATTTGATTAGAAGGGCTGGGTGACCTTCCAACATGGGTATATATGCGTGTGTGTTTACTAAGTTTAATAAGATAAGCATGTATGTATTTATCTTGATATTTCTTTTACTTTTACTGCTTATTCAATATAAGTAGCTATGCAATTATATACACGCGCACACTTGCTAGCACCAGATTTGCATTCTGCACCTCTGCATTGTGTAGCAATGCATATTGTTATATTTGCTTGGAAGGCTTAGGTGGCCTTCCAATGTGGGTATATAAAAGTACGACATATTCCGACAAAGGAGCTGATAGGTATAACAACATGGACTTTATTAAATGAGCACATGGAGAAAATACATGTAATAGGAATACATATACGAGTAGAAGGCATACGGAGAAGATATAATAAAGAACACATATATGAGATAAGGTACGATACAGAGATTGGATACGAGGGAATAGTTACTAGTTTAGAGCAGATTCAACGCGGCTTTCAGGGAGCGTAGACGTTGTTTGTCCATCTCTTCTCGCGGTGGGATCATGGGCTAAGAAAATTAACTTGATCAGGAAACAAACAAGTTGTCGTGCTTATTAATTAAATTATTAAACAAGCAATGTCTAACCCAGCAAGAAGAATTAATAGAGGAGACCAACCCTTAACAACAGATGTCCACTAGACGAAATAATATGGCGGACGACCAAGACGAAGAATTAGAAGCAAAAGTGTAAAAAGGAAGTATGATCGGCTGACTTCTGATTTAGGTCGGAAAATTAAAACGGAAAGTTTTTTGGTGGTACCCAATGACAGTTTAACTACAGTCTATGAATTAACATTTTGCGAATTGGGTTACGGTTTTAGGGGATTAAGGTTGTTTTTAATTACGTGTTGCTTTAAAAAAATAAACAAGAAAAACCCCAAAGTGAGGTGCCCTTATTTACTAAACTTAGCTTAGCACAAGGCCAAGTAATTGGTCAATATGTTACATAATTATTGGATCCCTAATACATTTTTAAGGTAGTGTAGAAATCATTATGGCGATCAGTGCAGCTGATGGCCTTGAGAGTGAGTGACAGCGCTTGACCTCACTCTGACCTTGCTTTCCGGGGATAAATCGTGAGAACAGGAACACCCATAGAAGGCCCTCTTCCGGTTTAAGGATATAGTAAGTTTAAGTCAGTTAGAAGTTAGAAGCCGAGCTAGCAACATGTAAGTCTCATCTGCGCAGATTGTCTGGGTTGGGGATTTGGAATAAAGTAACATCGACGTAAATCGAAGTCTTGTGTTTATTACCTAAAAACTAACAATGACACAGGGCTTCTGATAACGAGAAATCCCTAACAGAAACCAGACCCGGAATCCCATAGAAGACCAGACCTTAGAAGATATACCAGACCAAGATGTTAGAAGATAGAATCAAAGCCGGCCAGAAGAAAAGACGACCAGAGTAAGAAGTAAGAAGGGTATACAACGTTATATAGATTTGGTACGGTGAAAACGTCAGTATGCAACAAATAAACAGTGGATTAATTAGACACTGCTTTGGTCTAAAGGCTGAAGCCAGAAAATAAGAAGTCAAGTAAATAGACAAGATAAATGAACGTTTACAATGACAAACCAATTGTAAATATTAATTTGTATAATCCAAATCAAAAGTGTTAACTCTTTTTAAACCATCTATTAATAATGGAGATTCGCTTCCGGTTTTTGTCTGTAACAAAAATTACGTCGCATTACCCAACACATAATCCAATGTCATAACATAGAATAAATATACTCAAAATGTGAGCATGCAACGTTAGACAATCCTCATTGTTTCAATAAATAGATGCCCCGGTCTTATATATTTATATATAGATTGTTATTTCAAATTGTCTTTCTTTCTTTCTTTCTTTTTTTTACTCCTTTAATAATTTTGACGATTTTACATACTTATGGTACACACTCTATGACATTGAATTTTCAGCTCCCATCCCATCCCCTCAGGCAATATCTTTCAAAAAATAAATTTTACATCGCACGGAGGGCATCTTTTTATTTTGCTTGTTTATCTAAAGGATGAAAAAAATGAAAAAGATCTTGGAAAGAAAAACATTTTTCTGATGAATTACTATCATATATTTGTTTGTTTATTTATTTCATCATATCAACCCGTCTGGGGTTATGTCATGCCTAACGGTTAGGAAGTGATACATATTGTGTATTTATATTTATACTTTTTAATAATTGGTTTTAAAAATGTGTTAGTATTATTGGGGATTATGTTGTATGGTATTGATTTGTTTCATGTCTATATTCTAGGGTATAATTTTATTTCCCTAAAAAAAGAGAGAATATCCTCTATGTTGACATTTTTAAATAGATCTTTCATATTGTTTGCTTTAAAATAACGGTTTCTGATGTGAGCAAAAAACCTGCATTCCATGAATAGGTGTTTAACTGTCAAAGGTGTTTGACATATTCCACATTGTGGTTGTTGTTCTTGTTTGAGTATATAGGAGTGCGTTAGTCTTGTATGACCAATGCGTAATCGGGACACAATGAATTGTTCCTTTCTAGACTTCGTTAAAGTTGGTCTCCAGCCTCCCAAAGTGGGTTTGATTCGGAAGAGTTTATTGTGGATGTTGTTATTCCAGTGTTGTTGCAATTTTGTATGAAGGAATCTATTAATTTTAGGTTTCAAATCAGTATATAGTATCTTGAAATTGTCGGATCAAATTATGGGGCGCCTAGCGAGACTCGAACTCACTAACAATGGTCAGCGAATCTAGCTTGCTAACCATTACACCACATGTTAAAATATACAACCACAGCCCTCTTCTTTTTATTAAAGGTTGATATGCGAACATAGTAAAAAAGGAGATGCCCAAGGAGGCATAACAAACAAATGATAATAATAATATTAACATATATATTGGTTGTACATTTGGGAAGCGCGTTGGTGTACTGGTTAGAGTTGTAGGGTATGGACGTGTCGACCTGAGTTCAATTCCTGGATGAAGCCATAGTTCACAAACTGCTAATACCCTTGGGAAAGTATGAATCAAATATTCTCCCTCCAGCTATGGGTAAATAGTAGAGCAGACTGGGTTTTTAACTGTGGTTAGCCAACCGGTCTTAGAGAAGGAAAACTCTGAATTCAAACCTGGTCACTACTAGATCGGCTCACGGCTACTTAGTGATCTATTTCAATTTTTTTTTAATACCCTTGGGAAAGGAATGAATCAAACTATTCTCCTCCAGCTATGGTAAATAGTAGGGCAGACTGGGTTTTTAATGTGGTTAGCCAACCCGTCTTAGAGAAGGAAAACTCTGAATTCAAACCTGGTCACTACTAGAATCGGCTCACGGCTACTTAGTGACCTATTTCAATTTTTTTTTAATACCTTGGGAAAGGAATGAATCAAACTATTCTCCCTCCAGCTATGGGTAAATAGTAGGACAGACTGGGTTCTTAACTGTGGTTAGCCAACCGGTCTTAGAGAAGAAAAACTCTGAATTCAAACCTGGTCACTACTAGAATCGGCTCACGGCTACTTAGTGACCTATTTCAATTTTTTTTTATACCCTTGGGAAAGGAATGAATCAAACTATTCTCCCTCCAGCTACGGGTAAATAAGTAGGACAGACTGGGTTCTTTAACTGTGGTTAGCCAACCGGTCTTAGAGAAGGAAAACTCTGAATTCAAATTCAATCTGGTCACTACTAGAATCGGCTCAGGCCTACTTAGTGATCTATTTCAATTTTTTTTTTAAATTGAAATTAAAAAATCATTAACTCTGATAAATGAATTATTAAAACTGTTTTAGGTTGGTATCACGTTTGGTTTGATTAATGTAACATTTTTTAATATAATTCTGTTTTTTTTGCTTTGTTTTATTGTTTCTTTTTGTTTCTATTTTATTCAGCTAGGCTCAAAGGCGCGAAATGTTTGAATGAAACTTTCGAACCACGTTCGAATTGAAAGTATTGGGGGAATGCTAAAATAATAGAGTCGTTCGTTGTCTATGCAGGGACAGACGCTGCCCGCTTGAAAAATCAGGAAGCAGGAAGGGACAGCGCGTCCAACGTTCGGCTGGTTTAGTAAATAAGCGTTTAGGGTCAATATGTCTTCTGGCACGTTGCTCTCCCTAGAGATTACAACATAGTGGCTGCGGGGTTGGTGAGCAGGGTGTCCCCCGCAAGTTCAATACGGATATATTGGTCTGTTAGAATTCAGTAGGAACATGTTCGCTTTTCATTTGGATTGTCACGGACTATGTGCTTTACACACCGGATAGGGATGGTGCGGGAGAGATCTATTTGATTGGGTTGGCAAGAAGAAAATGAAGAAGAAGAAGAAGAAGAAGAAGAAGAACAACAACAACAACAACAACAAGAGAGAAAGAAAGAAAAAAGAAGTAAAAAAAGAAGAAGGAGAATAAGAATAAGAATAATAATTTGGTGGAGAATAAGAGAAAAGAAAGAACGATGGAAGAAGAAAATGATGAAGGAGAACAAGAAAAAGAACAACATCAACAACAACAACAAGAACAAAAAGAGAGAAAGAAAGAAAGAAAGAAAGAAAGAAGAAGAAGAAGAAGAAGAAGAAGAATTTTGAGGAGGATAAAAGTAAAAGAATAGGGGAAGAAGAAGAAGAAGAATTTTGAGGAGAATAAGAGAAAAAAGAACGATAGAAGAAGAAGAAGAAGAAGAAGAAAAGAAGAGAAGAAGAAGAAAAGAAGAAAGGTGAGAAGCAAAGGTGAGGGACAAAGAAGAAGAAGAAGAAGAAGAAGAAGAAGAAGAAAGGTGAGAAGCAAAGGTGAGGGACAAAGAAGAAGAAGAAGAAGAAGAAGAAGAAGAAGAAGAAGAAGAAGAAGAATTTTGAGGAGAATAAGAGAAAAAGAACGATAGAAGAAGAAGAAGAAGAAGAAGAAGAAGAAGAAGAAGAAGAAGAAGAAGAAGAAGAGAAGAAGAAGAAGAAATGAAGAAGAATTTTGAGGAGAATAAGAGAAAAAGAACGATAGAATAAGAATAAAAATAAGAATAAAAATAAGAAGAAAGAAGAAGAAGAAGAGAAAGAAGAAGAAGAAGAAGAAGAAGAAGAAGAAGAAGAATTTTGAGGAGAATAAGAGAAAAAAAGAACGATAGAATAAGAATAAGAATAAAAGAATAAGAAGAAGAAGAAGAAGAAGAAGAAGAAGATGGAGGAGAAGAAGGAGGGGGAGGAGGAGTGATTGGGTGTGATATAACGAAACCAAACAATACTCTGTATTTGACTCTAACGGTGTTTGTTCGATGCATTTTATCACACTCAACTTTTTCCCCCTGATGTTGTCGACTTGGGTCGAGAGTTACATCCTAATAATTAGAACTGAGTTCAGAATTTAGAAGCACATAAACGTACTGACTGGTAATTCCTATTCATTTGTATGTGATGTATGGATATAGAACGAGCTTCTGGGCGATTTCTTTCTTGATTTCCGAGGTGAAAAATCATCTCGGGAATTTAAAGAGAGTTCAAGACTTTGATGGTAATAAGAAACAAGACGGTACCATTTCCGACCATATCAAAAGATAGATAGCTAGATAGATAATTAAATAGGATATATATAATATATATAATATATATATATATATATATATATATATATATATATATATATATATGAGTAAAGAAATAACAAAAGACTTAGAGATTTAGCATTAGCTCACTGAAATAGACAATAAAGCTAAGTCTTTTGTTGTTTCTTTACTTATATATTTGCTCTGTGACTCTGACATTAAGAGCACACATTGAGCTCTCAAACTGCGACGTGGTTTTGTTTAAATAAAACTCTTGTGCCGTAAGGTAGATTTCTTCTCTGGACTTTTGGATTACATATATATATATATATATATATATATGCACGCCTAATTCATTTAATTATAAACAATTAATTCTCAAATTAGGTATGACTTAATTAAGCACATAATCTTCCAAAAATTGTCGGCTATCGCCATCTTAAACACACATTGTTTGTACACTTCATATATATATATATATATATATTTATAAGTAAGTTAAAGTAATGTCGACGGGGCGGCCTAAAGTCGGTATCAGCCAATCAGCGAGGGAGTCTATCCCCTTTCTAATAGCGCTAGACTAAGGAGATTGTTTTAGCATCTGATGTAGAGCTCCACACCTACCATCAGCTCCTTACTTTACCGCACAGATCCCTGTGCTACTCATACGCTGAGTTGGCGAGGACCGATATCGAACTAGGAACCTTGTGGTTTCTAGCCGAACGCCCTATATAGCGTAGAATACATCTTTAAGATGATGGAGGGGGAGTCATCAGCAATGTTGTAACCCTGGGATCATTGGAAATTTCGGTCTTTCAACATCGGATTTCCTCCCCTAGGGGATCAATCGGGGCTGATCAAACCCCGACTATCCCCACTCAGCAAACCTCACCTCCTGTTGACCATAAATTTATTGTATTCGTCACCTGACCCCCAACTAATGGCAATAGAGCTCTTCTTATATATTGCATTAATATATATATATATATATATATATATATATATTATATATATATATACAGAGAGAGAGAGAGAGAGAGAGAGAGAGAGAGAGAGAGAGAGAGAGAGAGAGAGAGAGAGATTCATTAATTATAATTAAATATTATACATACTCATGCTTACAAACGCACACACATATACATACATGCACCCATATCTCACCTAGCATAAGTGATTTCAGCCGTTTGTTCGGCGTTTGTTTACGTTTTAAAAAAATCTACCAATGCCCGCGTTTCGTCAACAAATTTTAAATGATTGACCGACCATAAAGCAACAGAGACTCGCAGACTTCTTTATTTCTGTGATACATTCATTTTTCCTCAAACTAACGAATCTCTGATGAAGATCTATTGAATATTATATATATTATATATATATATATATATATATATATATATATATATATATATATAATATTTAATATACCAAGCGTGTTGGTAGATCCTTGCGGAGAGAAAAAACCCGGCAGAGAGTTTGATTGTAAAAATATACTACCAAAACATCAACCAGGAAGAAAAAAATTTTTGAAAAAAAGAAAAGACCAAGATATTCGTACCAACAAAAAATAATCTATTGGTATAGTATTTGGCCAAAAAGAAAAAACAATTTATATGTATATATATGTATATAAGATATATATATATTCATATAACCGCTAGGAGAAGCTAATTTGTAAAAAGTGCTCGATACCTAAGTAGAGCCAAGTAATAAAGATAATCTACTGAGTCAGACGAACCTACTATTAGTTTCGCAATAAAGCTCTTCAGGGCTAAAATCTGACTCTATCTAAATCAGAAACACGTGTCGCGTATATAAGATAAAAAGAATAAAACATTTTTTCTGAGAACATAATACATTTTGCGGAATATATATATATATATATATATATATATATATATATATATTCCGCAAAATATATATATATATATATATATTCCGCAAAATGTATTATGTTCTCAGAAAAAATGTTTTATTCTTTTTATCTTATATACGCGACACGTGTTTCTGATCTGTTGTCTTCTTCAGGCATCGAGTTATTAACTTGGCAGAATATATCCGATATTTAATAGGTTGTGTGTGTTTCTGCAATTTTAACAAATGAACGTTCGTGTTCGGAGCCGGAATTTTTAAATTTGAAAATGATACTTTTTTATACATTTTTTTATATATATTTACATCAAACTCTTTGGAGTTTTCTTTGTGGATTATAATGCTTCTGATTTCGGAATTTTTTAAATTTGAAAATGCATATTCTGTTTTAAAATAAAATAAATTTTATTTTTTTTAAATCAGAGGCATTATAATTCACAAAGAAAACTATGATAAAAAATGTATAAAAAAAGTATCATTTTCAAATTTAAAAATTCCGGCTCCGAACACGAACGTTCGTTTGTACCACTCTTGTTTGTAACGGTTTACTCAAACCGTCTTTCTATCACAAGCATTTCGCTTTTGATGAAGACCGCTTTAATAAAAGGTCGAAACAGATTTCTGTCAGCGAATTATAACATCATTTGTTTGTTTTTTCTAAAAATATTTATTTCATACTGTCGGATTCACTTCCATTCACTTTTCATATATATATATATATATATATATATATATTATATATATATATATATATATATGGGAAAAGACTTGAAAGAAGAAAAAGAAATTGAATGAATCGAGATGATAAATATAGAAAAGTGGCCGATACAGATTTGTAGGGAAGTGAATTAGTGTCAGAAGTTACGTAACCAGGACTCCTTGAAAAGGATCTTCAGGATACTTCTGACAGGAAATAGTCGATAAAAACGGATATATATATATATATATATATATATATTTATATATATATCCCTGTCAGAATTCCTGCCGGAATCATCCTTAAGATCCTGCTCGGTGAAACCTGCTTAGGCAAATTCTGACATCTACTCGATTATATATATACATATACGAGGGTTAGTCAAAATTAATGCCATTTTGTTTAGGAGAGGTATAATAACCAACATGTGAATATGTATCATGCACATTAAATACAGTTTCTTGCCGTAGCAATCCCTGAAGAATTGCTATGGTAAGAAACTGCAGTTGGAATATTCTATAACATTAGCTTTTACAAAAACGAATATATATATATATATATATATATATATATATATATATTAATAAGTCATCCACAGACACGTGTTTCGGCATATCATGCCTCTTCAACTCTTCAGTGTGGCTAGACACAACTATCCTTGGGTAGGGTTCGAACTCGTATCTTATCCCCTCGCCCACTGACAGCTGATGCGGGGACTGGTGTTTTTAAACTATTAAATACATAAGAATGTATGTATCTTTCGGTCACTGAGAGATCAAATTTCCGGAGAAATGATCATTGCTTATTTGCGTAGTAGTGAGAGTTAATTTAAATTACCAATTAGAGAGCTCATTACCAAAATTTATGGGAGCATATATTAAGTCATATATATATATATATATATATATATATATGCTGGAAGGGTACTGTCTGTCTATTTGAAGCGGACCACGATAACAGGGAAATTTTAGGAAGACCAACCGGATCTGCAAATCTGATTCGGGTGTTAATCATGGCCTCGGGTATTTATCCCCCTTACTTTTCAAACGACCCACTAAAAGCCCACTTATCACGTGACCCCAACCATTTGCTGCGTGACCAGCTTTCAATGGCCACCTTTTAAATCAGCGCCTTGGAGATTATCGGCTTTGGACGTTGAATGATTTGTTGTTAATTTTCCCCACCAAGAAGCCCCTTTTACCGCCATTTTGGATTTTGCGAGCCCCTTTGATATATAATGGCTGGTCGTAAACGGTGATTTGTGGCGGTCGAGACAAGCAAAATGATAAGGGCGAAAAAAGAGAGAAATAATAATAATAAAAGTAATCTTATTATAATGGAGATTGTGTGTTTTTCTGTCTGTAACCGAAACTATATTCCTACTCAAGTCACAATTCTCTTAGTTATTGACATCACATTCTCCATGATTTTATTTTTATTTAAACCTCAATTATTAATAAAATTGTCTTACATTATTAATACTGTTAACTAAGTCTACATACTGAACAACATGCAATTATATTTATATATACAACAAAACAGCGGTTTACAGTGTGAACGGGAAGGCTAATTTGCATATTAATATTAAAAATCGAATTTAAATAAAATATGTGCTTAGTATTATTGATTTCTAATTGTTTTGGTTTTATTTTAATGAATATAAGCAAAATCTCTTCAATGAATCTTAAATGAAATCCATTAACAAGATAAAATAACTGTCATTTTTATTCTTTACTTCCCTTATAACTAAATACTTAAATTAGCAAAAAAATAAAAATGAAAGACGAGAGTTATGGAAGAGTAAATTTCAGTTGTTCCATTTTTTATTATACTCCCTCTGTTTCAAATCTTTTATTATACTCCTCTGTTTCAAATCTTTTTTTATCTGTATTCTTATTTAGTTTCATTAGCCTTTCTAATTTAATACAATATTTTATTACATTAAAACTTAAATACTTGCACCCGGAGGGTGCATATATTTGCTAGTAATAATAATAGAGGAAAATGAAAAAATAGACAAATATCTGGACCTTGCCAGAGAACAAAAAAAGTTATGGAATATGAAAGTGAAGGTGATACCAATTGTCGTTAGTGCACTTGGAACAGTCCCAAAAGGATTGGAAAAGGGTCTGGAATGTTTGTAAATCAGAGGAAGGATTGAAACCATTGAGAACACTGCACTGCTGCAATCTGCCAGAATACTCAGAAGAGTCCTGGAGACCTGAGGAGACTTGCTGTCACCCAGACACCAGTGAAAGACCATCAGCTAACACTGATGTGAAAACTCAAAAGGAATAATAATAATAATAATAATAATAATAATAATGATAATAATAATAATAATAATAATAATAATAATAAAGGCCATAAGGACAAACTATATCAAAGCAAAAATTGATAAGACTCAACAAGATAGTAAATGTAGACTGTGCGATGACAGAGATGAGACTGTAAACCATGTACTAAGGGAATGTAGCAAACTAGCACAACGGGAATACAAAACTAGGCATTACTGGGTTGGGAAGGTGATCCACTGGGAATTATGCAAAAAATTAATTTTGACCATGCAACAAAATGGTATATGTATAAATCAGAATTTGTTCTTGAGAATGAAATACATAAAATTCTCTGCGACTTTGAGATAAAAACGGATCACCTTATCCCAGCAAGAAGACCAGACCAGACTTATTTGTTGATAAACAAAAAATGAAAGAACTTGTCGACTGGTGGATTTTGAAGTTCCAGCAGATCACAGGGGGAAGATGAAGGAAAACGAAAAGATGGACAAATACCTGGACCTTGCCAGAGAATTGAAAAAAGTTATGGAATATGAAAGTCAAAGTTATACCAATTGTAGTTGGTGCACTTGGAACGGTTCCAAAAAGCTTGGAAGAAAGTTTGCATAAAGTGACCCAACAAAGGTTAACATGCCGTAAAATCCAACCAAGTAAGTAAGAATGAACGAATGAAGGAACGAGACGAAACGAAGATTTAATTAAATACATAAGTGCTACAATGAAAGAATATAGACAAGAAAGAAAGAAATAGAAAGGAATGAAATAGAAATTGAAAAAAGAAAGAAAAAGAAACAGAGAGAGAGAGAGAGAGAGAGAGAGAGAGAGAGAAATAAAAGTGGGTAATATATATATATATATATATATATATATATATATATAGAGAGAGAGAGAGGGGGGAGAGAGAGAGTTTATAAGCGTCAGGCCTATTACCCTTGTAACTGGTTGAGTGAGAGAGGGAGCGAGAGAGAAATAGAAAGAGTGGGAAAATAGATAGATGGCTGGAGAGAGAGAGGGGGAGGGGGAGAGAGAGGGAGAGTGGGGGAAAGATAGAGAAGGGGTGACTCTAGGTCAGAAACTGCATATACGAAGAAAGATTTTATTAAGTATATACACGTCACAGGGAAATGAAAAATTAATTAAATATATACGTGGTACGGAGAAAGAAAGAAAGAAAGAAAGAAAGAAAGAAATAGAGAGGAAGTAGCTGTGACACTTTTGGAAAAAGAAAGAAAGAAAGAAAGACAGAAGGGAAGGAGGAGGCAAGGAAAGAATGAAAGAAAGAAATATAGAGCAAGTAGGTGTGTCACTTTTGGAGAAAGAAAGAAAAAAAGGAAAGAAAGAAAGAAAGAAAGAAAGAAAGAAAGAAAGAAAGAAGGGAAGGAGGAGTCAAGGGAAGAATGAAAGAAAGAAATAGATTACAAGTAGCTATGACACTTTTGGAGAAAGAAAGAAAAAGGAAAGAAGAAAAGAAAGAAAGAAAGAAAGAAAGAAAGAAAGAAGAAGGAGGAGTCAAAGGAAAGAATGAAGAAGAAATGAAATAGATTACAAGTAGCTATGACACTTTTGGAGAAAGAAAGAAAAAAGGAAAGAAAGAAGAAAGAGAGAAAGAAGAGAAGAAAGAAGAAGGGAAGGAGGAGTCAAGGAAAGAAATGAACGAAAGAAATAGATTACAAGTAGCTATGACACTTTTGGAAAGGAAAAAAGGAAAGAAAGAAAGAAAAGAAAGAAAGAAAGAAAGAAAGAAGGGAAGGAGGAGTCAAGGAAAGAATGAAAGATAGAAATAGATTACAAGTAGCTATGACACTTTTGGAGAAAGAAAGAAAAAGGAAAGAAAGAAAGAGTGAAAGAAAGAAAGAAAGAAAGAAAGAAAGAATAGATTACAAGTAGCTATGACACTTTTGGAGAAAGAGAAAAAAGGAAAGAAGAAGAAAAGAAAGAAAGAAAGAAAGAAATAGATTACAAGTAGCTATGACACTTTTGGAGAAAGAAAGAAAAAGGAAAAGAAAGAAAGAAAGAGAGAAAGAAAGAAAGAAAGAGAGAAGAAGAAAAAGAAAGAAAGAAAGAATGAAGAAAGAAATAGATTACAAGTAGCTATGACACTTTTTGGAGAAAGAAAGAAAAGGAAAGAAGAAAGAAGAAAGAAAGAAAGAAAGAAGGGGAATGAGGAGGTAAGAAAATTTGAAAGAAAAAACAGAGACCAGGTAGCTGTAACACTTTCGGAGAAAGGAAAGAGAAATAAATAAATAAGGGAATGAGGAGGCAAGGAAAGAATGAAGGAAAGAAATAGAGAGCAGGTAGCTGTAACACTTTTGGAGAAAGAAAGAAAGAAAGAAAGAAAGATTAGAGTGTGTAAGGATAAGAAATAAATAAATAAAGAAAGAGTATTTAGACATGAGAAAGAAAGAAAAGAAAGAAAGGGAATGAGGAGACAAGGAAAGAATGAAAAAAAGAATTAGAGAGAAAGTAGCTATGACACTTTGGGGGAAAGAAGGAAAGGAAGATTAAAGTGTGTAAGGATGAGAAAGAAAGAAAAAAGATAGAAAGAAAGAAAGAAAGAAAAAAAGACAGAAATAAAGAAAGATAGAAAGAAAGAATAGAAAGAAAGAAAAAAGAAAGAAAGATAGAAAGAAAAAAGAAAGAAAGAAAAGATAAGAAAGAAAAAAGAAAGAAAGAAAGAAAAAGAAAGAAAGATAGAAAGAAAAAAAGAAGAAAGAAAGAATAGAAAGAAAAAGAAAGAAGAATGAAAGATAGAAATAAAGAAAGATAGAAAGAAAGAATGAAAGAAAAAAAGACAGAAATAAAGAAAGATAGAAAGAAAGATAGAAAGATAGAAAGAAAGAAAAAAGAAAGAAAGAAAGAAAGAAAGAAATAAAGATAGAAAGGAAGGAAGGAAGAAAGAAAGGAAGAAAGAAAGAAAGAAAGAAAGAAAGATAGAAAGAAAGAAAGATATATTAGAGTGTGTAAGGATGAGAAAGAAAGAAAGAAAGATAGAAAGAAAAAGAAAGAAAGAAAGATAGAAAGATAGAAAGAAAGAAAGATATATTAGAGTGTGTAAGGATGAGAAAGAAAGAAAGAAAGAAACAAACAAACAAACAAACAAAGATAGAAAGAAAAAGAAAGAAAGAAAGAAAGATTAGAGTGTGTAAGGATGAGAAAGAAATAAAGAAATAAAGAAAAAAAGAAAGAAAGAAAGAAAGAAAGAAAGATAGAAAGAAAAAAAGATATATTAGAGTGTGTAAGGATGAGAAAGAAAAAAAAAAGAAAGAAAGAAAGGCAATTAGGCAGACCGTTATGAAAGTTCTGCGAATATTGGTCAACATTGTTCCATTTGACTCGTAAGAGCCGAAGCCACCGTTGCAGATGGTAGACATCCATTTTGTTATGAGGAGCAAACACCGAAAGGTCAACTACTCTCCTTCGGGCAGAACCAGCACTTACCCCAGCCCGACCCTTATCACCATCCACCGCCCAATAATAATAACCTGCTATGCGCAAGGCCAGGGAAGCCGTGATAAGTGGGCGCAAAGAAGTGATATGTATGAGTAGCCCAGTGTTACTGGGAATGCATTGTGGTTGTCCAATAATTTCATAAAACGAGGCCCGGGTCAGCTTCACGCACCCCCATCCCCGATGAGAGAGAAAACGAGTGGGACAAATGAAGCGACAGAAGATCCGTTCAAACATCACACAGAAAACGCACACCGATGTAATATCACTGCTCGCTCATTTAATTTGTGATTTGTTCTTTTAGAATATGCCAGCTAAGCGCGATTTTGTTGGAACGGCGCGCTGAACATTGAGCGCGCCGCTCCAGTATTATTCCGACAAGAAGAGGGGAAAAAAGGTCACGTGGGCTGTTATTCTGTTTCATAGGTCCCTTCATCCACAATAAACTCATCCGAATCAAACCCACTTTGGGAGGCTGAAGACCAACTTTAAGGAAGTCTAGAAAGGAACAAGTCATTGTATCCCAATTACGCATTAGACATTATAGAAGGCGGGGGGAATATATGGGGGTGGGGAAATAGATGTTCGTATCAACAAGCTCCCGCCGAGAGGGGCGCCAAAATCAAATGAATCCACAGTCTTCCAGCAAGCCAAACCTTCCCCTGGTCAACACGTTCTTCATCCTCGCCTAGCAGCTGCAAAATCCGTCACCGTAGTCGAAAATAATTTTTAGCAGTTCAAAATCACATTTCTTTACTCGGTCGTTCGCGTCAGTGAACCTGCTACTGCTGACTCCTCACTGCCCAGCGCTTGACTCACATGTTATTTATGTACGTATTTACCGAAACATCCTGGCACTTCGCGTCCGCCCAGTGCCTAATTCGCATCTGTTTTTGCATGCGGGAGGACGCGGGTTCGATCCCGGCAGGCAAGACAATGTCTTGCTCTTTTTTGTTCTCCGTCATTCTAACGCACTCCTATATACTCAAACAAGAACAACAACCACAATGTGGAACATGCCAAACACCTTTGACAGTTAAACACTTATTCATGGAATGCAGGTTTTTTGCTCACATCAGAAACCGTTATTTTAAAGCAAACAATATGAAAGATCTATTTGAAAATGTCAACATGGAGGATATTCTCTCTTTTTTGAGGGAAATGAAATTATACCATAGAATATAGACATGAAACAAATCAATACCATACAATATAATCCCCAATAATGCTAACACATTGTTAAAACCAATTACTAAAAAGTATACATATAAATACACGATATGTATCACTTCCTAACCGTTAGGCATGACATAACCCCAGACAGGTTGATATGCAGTGAAAATCAATAAACAAACAAGTAAGTATTAAAAGGGTTTGTAGGAAAACAGTAAAACCGATCATTTTGTGGACTACTAGACAGTAATCCAGCATATGCCAACATAAGATATCCAGATGGACGAGAGTTTGTTCGAGATTTGGCACCCTGCCCTGAAACGGAGTTAAACCGTGAGTCCCCGACTGTGGAACAAAATAGGGGTACCCCCATTATTCCTATACCGGTGGAGGACACTACACATACTGTTGAGGAAACCCCACAGATAAGGAGATCCGGACGGACGACGAGACCCCCCCCCGATCATTATGGATGGTGAGGTCACAATTTTTCAAGGAGAGGAGAATGTAGTATCCTACGCTCACGTTTTACGAGCAATAGACTCGCCCATGCCGGCTATGTAAACAGTAATTTGCCCCTCCTCATTTTGTAGCTGAGTTTCATTTAGCTAAATAGAGCTTTGTACTTTTACGTCTGTTTTGAGCCTGTTTTACTTTACTATAGTTTGTACTCTCGCTACGAAACAAAATAACAGCCCACCTGACCTTTATTCTATGCCGATCAGAATCATAACCACAGGATCAGACGCAAACCAGAAGAAAGACAGAATAGCATGTTTATCTAAGCCATTAGATATTACATATCACTAGCAAATATATGCACCCTCCGGGTGCAAGAATTTAAGTTTTAATGTAATAAAATATTGTATTAAATTAGAAAGGCTAATGAAACTAAATAAGAATACAGATAAAAAGATTTGAAACAGAGGGAGTATAATAAAAGATGTGAAACAGAGGAAGTATAATAAAAAATGGAACAACTGAAACTTACTCTTCCATCACTCTCGTCTTTCATTGTTATTTTTTCTAATTTAAGTATTCAGTTATAAGAGGAAGTAAAGAATAAAATGACAGTTATTTTATCTTGTTAATGGATTTCATTTAAGATTTATTGAAGAGATTTTTGCTTATATTCATTAAAATAAAACCGAACAGTTAGAAATCAATAATACTAAGCACATATTTATTAAATTCGATTTTTTAATATTAATATGCAAATTAACCTTCCCGTTCACACTGTAAACCGCCATTTTGTTGTATATATAAATATAATTGCATGTTGTCAGTATGTAGACATAGTTAACAGAATTAATAATGTAAGACAATTTTATTAATAATTGAGGTTTAGATAAAAAAGTAAAATCATGTAGAATGTGATGTCAATAACTAAGAGAATTGTGACTTGAGTAGGAATATAGTTTCGGTTGCAGACAGAAAAACACACAATCTCCATTATAATAAGATGTCATGGCTTCGTGAATGAAGATTATTGGTAGCGGTCCACGTCGACAACAGTCATGTTCATGGCTATGGAAGCGCGTGGTGTAATGGTTAAAGCCATGGGAAATGAACTCGTCGCCCACAGTTCCAATCCTGGATGTGGTAATTGCATTTCACTTAGCGCTAATAACCTTGGGAAAGGTATGAATCCTACTCTCCTTACAGCTATGGATAAATACCAGGGTAGACTGTGCTCTTTAATCTTGGTTAGGCAACCAGTTTAGAAGGAAAACTCTGAATTCAAACTTGTTAAACTTCGCTTAAGAAATTGACCTTGTGTCGCATCCTGCTCGTGCGGAGAGGTTGGTAAATATATATAAGGCCTATGCGGTACAGACAGGCCCGGTCGCAGAGGCTACATATTAAACTCCGCTTAATAAATTGGCCTTGATATATATATATATATATATATATATATATCAACCCCCCGCACGAGCAGGATGCGACACAAGGTCAATTTCTTAAGCGGAGTTTAATAGGTTTGAATTCAGAGCTTTCCTTTTCCTAGACTGGTTACCTAGTCATGGTTAAAGGGCCCAGCCTACTCTACTATTTACCCATAGCTGGAGGGATATTTGGGTTCATACCTTTCTCAAGGGTATTAGCGCCATGTGAAATGCAAACAGCTTCGTCCAGGAATTGAACTGAGATCGACGAGTCCATTTCGTACGACTCTAACAATTACACCCATGCCTCTATATTGATGATATAGAATATATTATATATATATATATATATATATATATATATATATATATAGAGAGAGAGAGAGAGTGAGAGAGGGAGAGAGAGAGAGAGAGAGAACAGACAGACAGACAGAGATAGTTAAAGAGAAATATGAAATAAAAATCTGAATTCAGACCTGTTAAACTCCGCCTAAAAAAATTGACCTTGTGTCACACCCTGCTTTTGTGCAGAGGGGTTGCTAAATATGTATGTATAACACGATACCAACTAGTACACGAGGTAGTTTTATAGACGAACAAACGGGTTGCGCTGCGTTCATTTCCGACAAAGATAACCGTTATCCCACCCGTTATCTAAGATGGGTGTTACCGGATGCGGCAATGATGAAGAAAAGAAACAATCAAAGTCTTTTCAAGATGAATGGTAATCTAAATAAATACGCCGGTGGCCATTTTGGAGTATTTCTTTGAAAATATTTCTAAAAGCGTATCTCGGTTTAAAATCGCACATCATCGCAAACCTTTTCCGTTTTGTGTTATTTTGAAATAGAAATAAAAACAAAACAAAAAAAATACAAGAAAAAGAAATATCCAATAATAATAAACCAAGAAATTGAATTTAAAACAAAAAAAAAAAAGAAGGAATAATTAAAAACCTTAAAAATTGATTTTCAGAATAGGATTGAAATGAATTTAAATGATATTTTTAAAAAATATACAACTTCGCGATG
>CM042151.1:2460079-2500251 GCA_023376005.1 Doryteuthis pealeii
AGAATTGCACCTAGTTTTAAAAAAACACTTTTACATTTTACAGGTCGTTAGACTTTGAACAAACGCTATATTTGAATCTGTATAACGCCTCAAAGTCTGTGTCTAATTAACCTGACGCTGAAAATAAAAGTAAATAGGTTTAAAATAAATAATCTGTGCATTCATTTCATTTATTCATTAATATATCAACACTGAAAATTTATTCATAACAATTCGTTCGAATCTTACCGACAAAATTGTGTTTAATAAAATACTGAGTGTCAGGCATTAAATGACCCAGCTGAAGTTTGATATGCGTAAAGTAACCATATCCATCAACAATGCAATAATGCTATGTAATAATGATCATCTTCAATTGTGACTACTTACGCTATAAACTTTCGCTAATTAATAATGTTCAATTTTAAATGATTAATTATTTTAGCAAAAGATTTTCTTCTTTTGAAGTGGTAATATCACATATTTTTCCTATTAATTTACGGAAATGTAGCATGCTTTGCTGATCATTACCTATATTCGTATACCTTTATCTCCAGATCGGAGTTATACAGGATTTTGTGAGATGACAGTTGCATTCATTAAAAAAAAAAACATACTAATATAATATTACCCTGGCCAAAGAAATGTAGATTGGGCACCATTTAGATGAACTTCATCCTATATGTTATTGTGTTTTGTTATATTATTTGTGTTAAAAACGTCGAATTAATTTTAACGATTAGCCACCATCTCCGTAGCTGTTTGAATTGCTGGGTTTAATCCACCGTGACCATGCCACGAGTTATAAGTTTAAGTAGTGGTTTCCAGCACTCTGATATACCAGAATATCCAAAGGCCCCGAGATGTTTTAATTGTGCTTACAGAGTCAGTCTGACTGCATGGTATTCACCACATATTTATATGTCGGCTACCGTCTCAAGAGTGAAAACTGACAAATAAGTAACACGGTGGCACATCTGACAATCACAATTATTATTAGAGGTGTGTGTGTGCCAGTCGTTGTGTATTCTCTATCTTACCTATTTCTTCCCTCTCTCTCTCCATCTCTCTCTCCTCTTTATGAAACACACCACACACACTACAACTATATAAATTTATTATATATATATATCATATATATAATATATATATATATATAACTAAATTATACGTAAGCTCCACGTAAACATCCTCAGCTCGCATTCCGAAAAATTTACATAACACCGTACGGAAGGTAATAAAGATGCAAACCAAGCCTGATGCCCGACAAATAAATAATTAAAAAAAAATTTGCAGCCATATAACACGGAAACCGAAATAAAATACCCTACCATACATACAATCCATTCCGCCACACCTAATCATGCGCGCATTAGCGCCTAACATCATATATTGATACTATACTGCAACACAATGCAGTAATGCGGATATGTGGGAGAAACATGCAACACCACTTAGATTAAAGACTAATAACCAGACAATCCTAAAAGTTCAAAATCTGCCGATAGTACAATGAATCTTTCATTTTAAGACCCTATCACACAACCTTACATCACCTCATGCATTTTATATAAGACCTACGCATATTCAAACGCAATCTAGAAAACAATCAGAAACTATGGATCTAAAATTACAAAACAGCCATATCTCACGTGAAGGATGAACGCAGACATACGGAATTCTCCGTATATATAAAGTAGTTCACAGACTCTGTCTGTACGATTAACAACAGACGACAAAAAAGCCGTTCAAAAAACAGGATAACATATCATTTGATAAAGGGTATCTAACGAAAAACCTGCAAAATTTATGACAAAAATAATAATAATAAAAATATACAGTGAATTCCAATACTCCATAATATCGAATTCATTCATTTATATATTTTTAAGCTCCGTTTAATAACGCCAACTTAATCAATAACATTTAAATATTAATAATATATATATATATATATTATATATATATACATATATAGTTATAAATACTGTTAAAAGAAAAAAATAACAAAGGTATAAGAAATATGCTGATTGATAAAATATAGTTATATTATAACACTGATGTTTCGGCCAAGAGTTTTGTTCATACGTAAACATGTATTTCTAATTTATTATATTTTAATTATAAATAAAATGATAGATAATACAGAAACTACGAAGAAATATTTAGTTCAAAGATATATACGTGCCTCGTCAGAGTAAAATGTTATTCTTCGTATACTTAAAGTTGTCACGATATATAAAATACAAAGTGCCAATACATAAGTAGAGCAATTTTAATCAAGAAAATGGATACAAAGAAATACCTACCCGAGTTCACCATCTAGAGATCTTCAAGGTTACAATCACTGAATTAATTTTAATTGTCTAAACAACTGAAAAATTTTTTTTTATTCTTCAAGTCACAGAATTAATGCAGATGAAGAATGTTGAAATGTATTCCCTTGCATATGAATAAGCTTTCACCCTCATTTAGACATTTGCTAATGGTTGGGGGTCTGGTCTTTATGTCGAAGTTTTTTGGTTTTATTTATCCTTGTAGGGTGATTCATTTTTTGTAAAACTCATTTTATTTAAACATCATATCTTATCTCCTTTTTTGATCCATTTAACACCCACTTATGATGGGACCGCTAAAGAGGTACTCCTATCTTCCAAGTCAGAGTGGACCTGGGAAGGTAATAAGCATGATACCATGGTAATGAACACTATATAATAGTGTTATGGGATTGAATTGGCGATCCTGTTAATTATTACTAATTTAATTAAACTACCCAATTTATTATGGATGGTTGTTAATTAAAGTAATAATAATAATATATAATAATCAATAATATAATAATATATAAGAATAATAAATAATAAATTATATGTAAAAATAAATTAGTTAGACCAAAGAATTTCACGATAGATCAAAGAAATTCTTTAAATTATGGGCATATTAACATATTATCGGAATTTTTAAAAATTCACAAAAAATGATTATCTATACAAAGAAGATTACAGTATTTGAATAAGTTTGGTCAGTAAATTTCAAAATCCTAGATAGATAATAACTAATTGGTCTGGCTTGACTCGTAATGGAGTGGTAAAAAACCAAATGGAAAGATACAGGCTAGGCTGGCACAGGACCATATTAGACAACAGTAAAGGCAGATAGATTGCCGAGATGGCTGGCCAATCACGAGATCATATGTTAGAGTGGGCGAGGCTCTGGATCCCATACAAAAAGAGATAGAACGAGATCCGGAGAAAAGGGGAGAAGAGAAACGGAGTCAGAGACACTCCGAACGGGAGCCGCCATGAGTCGGGTCCCTTGATACAACTTACCGAATACGTCCACTACATGTGCTCCACTTCGGTACCCAGACTCACCAGCTACCTTATTTACTGCACATATCCCTGCTGCTACCATACGCTGAGTTGAGCGAGGTTATAATCAACGCCAGTATAGGAACCTTGTTTGTTCCAAGTCGAACTAGTTTTATACAGTATAATACTCCAGCCAGGAAAACATTATATAATATATATATACGTTATTAATAAATTCTTTTGTGTAGTGGTGATGTGTGTGTGTGTGTCTTGTGTCTAGTGTGTGTGTGTGCGTTGTGTGTAATAATGATAAATGGAAATGATCCTGACATTATATGGAAGAATGAATAAGAAGAAGAATAGAAATGGATAATAATATGAATTTAATCAATTATCACTTACACATGTGTTTCTTTCACATCAGAGAACTGAGAACTACTGTGTAACGTGAATTGATTTATATTATCTTTTATTATCATATCTATATTCTTCTTCTCTTTATCCATTCTCCTCATATTGTCGGCATTCATTTCCAATTTCTCTTTTTACATATTACTTACATATCATTCACACACACACACACACACATATATATATCTAACAAATACTATACTCATTATTATAATATATAACCTCCTCGCCATATTATACTATTTACCTACTATTATATATATAACTATACTATATATATACCTATCTATATACCTATGTCCTCGCCAACTTTTTTGTTTGTTGAGTAGTTTTGAAAAATGTTTTGTGTTAGTCATGATAATTTTTTAACGTCACGTGTCCTTTTTATATTTTTCATTTGACCAGTTTTATACGCAAATTACCAGAATTCAAAAAAAAAAATAGAAAAACAGTGTCACCTAATATACAGTCCTTCAGATCTTTTCGTTACGAAGCATATAATATTAACTTCAAAATATCAACAAAAAACGGCTTCTAAGGCGTAATCAGATAAATATAATTGAGGAAGTTGAAGTTGAGAGAATTCTTAGTTCTGTTTTACGTAATTAAGATTGCTCGTCTTTTCTTTTTTCTTTGTTTTTTTTTTTTTTTATTCGGTTACTGACTTTTCGGAATGAAATATTAAGAATCGCTATATAAATCTGAGATTGGCAGCTGATATATTTATTTATAAACATTTGAGTGATGTATTACTATCCATCAGTGGAAGAAAAGAAAACGGACAGAATTAATAGCGTTTATTGTACTATACGAAAAAATCAAAATATTTCAACTTCCCTCGACCTTCGGTAAGGTTTGTGAAAACGATCATCACAAGTATATAACTCTATGTGTAAATTGTATGATAACACGAGAAAATCAATATATGTGCATCACGCATACTATATATATATAGATATATATAACTATTATGATATAAATCTCACTATTATAGATATATATTTGCACGATCATTCAGACATAATACTTTCTGATGATTGCGTTACATTACAACGATTCTAAAATATTTTTTTATTGCTACTGAATGTTTAATACACACACACAACACACTAACACACAATACACACACACTACACAACACAACACACACACACATATATATATATATATATAATATATTATATATATATAGTATATATGTATATATATAATTAATATAATATATATATGAGACTAAGTAAATAAACTTAATGTGCTTAATTGATCTCATATGAGAACTGATAGGTCGAAATTTGTTATCCTTACATTTGAACATATATGCCCGCTAATCTATTAATTATTACTAATTTAATTTTCAAAATTAGGTATAATTATATATACTATCGTTTTATCGCAAAAGATTTTATACACACAGCGCGCAACAACAATCATAAACCTAAAACATGCATCAGTGCTGTTTTTCGATATCACATTAACACTTAACTCTCTAAATACTTCACACGGTACCTGCAATAAAAAGAATATTTGACAGTCAATATTCACCGTCCATCTTTTTCAAACGTTTCTTTTTTCTCTACACTTCCAATTTTTAACAATTACTGATAACAGGACTATTACTCGCTTTTCTCGTTTATTCTGTGATTTTTTTTATCCCTTCTCCATATACACAAATAACCATGAAGATGATCTAAATAATAGATCGAAACATGCAGCTGTCGGCCATAAACTTACACCAGCTCATTTTAAACCTGTGTATTTTTTCAATCTTTCTTAATATATCTGACATAACCGTCGGATTCCTTCCTTTTTCATATATTATGTCTGTGTGCGGTGTGTGTGTTTTCAAGCAGAGAGGAGAGAGAGGAGAGAGAAGAGCAAGAGAGAATAGGAAAGATGGAGAAACACACACACACACACACACACAACTAATAAAAAATGTGATTGTCAATGTGGCCACCGGTGTTACAATTTTAGCTTCACTCCTTGAGACGGTAGCCCGACATATATATGGTGGGTTACATAACATATGCAGGGTCTAGACTGAAGTCTGGTAAAGCAAATAATACATTCGGGCCTTTTGGAAATAATCTGCTTATATCAGATGTGCTGGAAAACCACTAACTTTAAACATTATAAGACTCGGCATGGTCAGCAGTGGATTAAACCCAGCCTAATCAAGACAGTTCGAATATACGTGCTAGTTGAAACAATTTAATCGCATATTGAAAGCCGTTCATTGGCCGATTCATTTGACATTGACAACGGGACCTGCTAGCAAGTGACTTTCCTTAACGCAGCAATGGATTTTATTCCCAACACTAAGGAACACAAAGGATCATACGCAAACACTAATCGACACAAGGAAAATCAAAACGATAATCAATACCAACACTATGGCCACCAGGCTCAACAAAAGATCAATCCAACACTAATGGACACCAGGAACAACCAAAGGATCATAACCCAACACTAAATTGACACAGAAGGAACAAATAAAAGATCATACCCAACACTGAATGGACACCAAAGGAACAACCAAAGGATCATATCCAAACACTAATGACACCAAAGCACAATCAAAAAGATCAATATCCACACTAAGTGGACATCCAAGGACAACCAAAAGGATCATAAGCCAATCACTAATGGACAACGAAGGAACAACCAGAGATCATGCAAATCACTAATGGACACCAAGGAAACAACTAAAGGATCAAACCAACACTAAGGGACATCAACTGAACAACCAAAGGTTCCTTCACTAAAGATCGTGGGCTCTGCTTACAAAAGGGACTTTCACTTGTAAAAGTGCTCTTCTTGAGCCTAAAAATGTCCACAAAAATCGTAGCAGGGCCGATACGGAACCGGCAACTGGAATTGTAGATTCCCAATTTTAATTACTGCCGTTTGTTTTCGGCGATATTTTACGTGATTTTATTTATGCGATGAATTTTTTTGGTACATAACACATTTTATAATTGTGGAATAATTAAGAATAATGAAACTAATTAACTGAGGATTACAAGCAAAATTTAACCATGCAAGAAACATAATTGTTTGTCTGGAAAATAAGGACCTACGTTCATCCAAATTATCTTTATCATTATTATTATTTATTATTTAGTGTCATAAAGCAAAATATGTTATTTCTCTGAAATGTTGAGATGAAAGGCTTGTTGATTAGTATTAATCAGCGTTATCCGGATTCGATTGGATCCCATCTTCATGTTATCTGTACACGTTTCGGTCCCGATGTGCAGCGCCGGCCTTCTTCGTGATATTTTCTTGTCGGACTCGGAAAATTCTTCTTCGAACTCGGAACCCTTTTTTTCCAACTCGGGAACGCTTCTTCTTGTCGTAATTAGGAGCCATCAACCGAACTTTGAACCTAACCCATTTATTCAGTCCACGGGGGTAGCCAGGTTCTCTTACCGATAACCATAGTTGGGGTAGAGGTGTTAAACACGTGTTAATTATAATTCTATGTTACTGCGCCCTTGACGCAGGATTGACAAAAAATGCCTGAAAGAAGGCCAGAGGAACTCATCGGCCGAAACATTGTGCAATAACCATGAAGACATGAGGATGAATAATCTGGAAAAACAACTTCAGCATATGAGGCGAAATAGCTATTGAATGTTATTGTGTTGTATTATATCCATTTTGTTTCTCCATTCCACCACAATCTCGTCGGATTATTCCAATTCTTTACTACCTCATAGTATATATATAATATAATATAATATTATCATATATATATATTATATATATTATATATAGGAACAAAGTTTAAAAGGAATAAGATATATCTTTTCAACTAATCTACTAAACCACTGTTTTATACAGCAATATAGTATTTTTTTCTAAGCAATATAATTTTTTGTATTCATTGTATGGTGAATGTAATGCACAATATATATATATATATATATATATATATATAATATAATATATAACAATAATATTAATAGTATTATTACTGCTCATATTTTAGACTACTTGAGGCACTTTTGGATATTTACTGACGCCATTGCGACGTGATAAGTTAAAGCGGCAATCGGATACTATATATATTATGAATATAATATTATATATATATATATAGTATAGTGATGCCTGGATAAGCTTTTTAACTTGTGCGTCTGGGAGCATGGATTTGCATTTGAGATGAGTCCCAAGGAAATATTTATGGGTCCCACTAAAGTTGTCTTTTATGCTTTCTGAGTTTTTATCTAATGAACAGCATAAAGCTGTCTACCCCTACCTTGTATCCTACCATACATGTAATTGTTTCCAAGAATACTGAAATGTATTTACATTAGCTGGAAATGTGGGGAAGTTTCAGAATTAAACAACATGATACCATTATTTGAAAAGACTGCGTTAATTCGCGAAATGTAGTATGAATAATTTTATTATTTACTCATTTTCGCGCGAATGTAATATATGAATTTTCATGGATGTAATTACAACTACTTTTTCGTGAATGTAATATAATAATTTTCATTAATGTGTAATGATAAACGAAAACACGGAATAGGCTTAAGAACGTCTTCGTTCTAACTTGAATAATATTACAGTTACCGAGAGCTTATATACTCTTAGAAACACCCAAGAGTTCCCCAAATGGGGGGTAATAATAAAATAGGGGAGATAACTCTCATTACTTATTACAGAAAGTAACACTATTTTATGGAAGCAATATAATAATATTAATGATTTGGTTGTAATTCTATCTGTCTGTATTAATATGTTAGAGAAAATGTTAGTGCTAATTGTTTGAAAAATATTATTACATTTTATAAAAATATTATCAAATTTTAGAAAAACATTCTCTCTGGTCGAGAATGTTTTTCTAACATCGGACTTTACAGTTACAGGAGGCGCTGTAACTTCAGGCAGCACAAAAACGATATAATAGTCTCCCGAGACTGAAATGCCAATAACTTAGATAATGTTACAGTTTACTGAGAGCTTATATACTCTTGGAAACACCAAAGAGATTCGCCAACAGGGATGTAATAATAAAATAGGGGAGGTAGCTCTCAATTAATTATTACAGAACGTAATACTAATTCTTATGGGTGCAATAAAATAATATTCATGTATTTGGTTGTAATTCTGTCTGTCTGTCTGTATTAATACGTTAGAGAAATTGTTAGTGTTAATTGATAGAATATTAATTTTTTAGAAAATATTTTTAAATTTTAGAATTCTCTGTGGTCGAGAATGTTTTTCTAAACATTGGACTTTACCGATAGTGGAGGCGCTGTAAACTTCAGGAGCACAAAAATGATATTATAGTCTTCCGAGACTGAATGCCAATAACTTAGAATAGTTATAAGTTTACTGAGAGCTTATATACTCTTAGAGACACCAAAGAGTTCCCCAAACGGGGGGTAATAATAAAATAGGGGGAGATAAGTCTCAAATTACTTATTAAGAAAGTAACACAATTCTATGGAAGCATAACAATAATAATAATATAATGAAGTTTGGTTGTAATTCTTCATGTCTGTATTAATATGTTAGAGAAATGTTTAGTGCTAATTGCTTGAAAAATATCAAATTTTAAGAAAAATATTTTTAAATTTTTAGAATTCTCTGTGGTCGAGAATGTTTTTCTAACATTGGACTTTACAGTTACAGGAGGCGCTGTACTTCAGGAGCACAAAAATGATATTATGGTCTTCCGAGACTGAAATGCCAATAACTTAGATTAATGTCACAGTTTACCGAGAGCTTATATACTCTTAGACACACCAAAGAGTTCGCCAAACGGGAGGATTAATAAAATAGGGAGGTAGCTTTCAATTAATTATTACAGAACGTAATACTAATATCTTAATGGGTGCAATATAATAATATTCAATGAATTTGGTTGTAATTCTGTCTGTCCTGTATTAATATGTTAGAGAAATTGTTAGTGTTAATTGATAGAAAAAATTTATATGTTTAGAATATTATCAATTTTAGGAAAACATTCTCTGTGGTCGAGAATGTTTTTCTAACATTGGACTTTACAGTTACAGGGAGATGCTGTAACTTCAGGAGCACAAAAACGATATTATAGTCTTCCGAGAACTGAAATGCCAATAACTTAGAATAATGTACAGTTTACTGAGAGCTTATATACTCTTAGAAAACACCAAAGAGTTCGCCAAAGGGAGGTAATATAAAATAGGGGAGATAGCTCCAATTATTATATTATAGAAGCAATACTAATTCTTATTGGTGCAATATATAATATATCATCATGTATTGGTTGTAATTCTGTCTGTCTGTCTGTATTAAATATGTTAGAAAAGTTATTAGTGTTAATTGATAGAAAAATTAATTTTAGAAAAAATATTATCAAATTTTAGGAAACATTCTCTGTGGTCGAGATGTTTTTCTAACATTGGACTTTACAGTTACAGGAGACGCTGTAACTTCAGGGGCACAAAAACGATAATTAATAGTCTTCGAGACTGAAATGCCAATACTTAGATATAATATAACAGTTTACTAAGAGAGCTTATAATACTCTTGGAAACACCAAAGAGTTCGCCAAACGGGGGGTAATAATAAAAGGGGAGGTAGCTTCCAATTAATTATTATAGAAAGCAATACTAATTCTTATTGGTGCAATATATATAATATTCATGTATTTGGTTGTAATCTGTCTGTCTGTCTGTCTGTATTATATGTTAGAGAAATTGTTTAGTGTTAATTGTTTGAAAATATTATCAAATTTTGATGAATTTTAATATGTACCCAATGCATGAAGTGTCATTTTTGTGCAAGGCTTAATTAAGAGCCCTCCGCAGTAGTCTAGCTTAATTGGGGGCTTAATTGCTTTAAAGCAAGTAATATTTGTATTATATTTGATGTTGGTATTGATGACATACTTAAGGAATGATACATTGTTGTGTGTGCGCATGCGTGAGTGCTTCGATGGAATGAGACGCCGATAAAGCAAGTGAAAATCGAATGTCATCGATTAAGAAATTATGCATGCCATGGAAAAATACAATATCTTTCTGCATTCAGCTTTCAACTATCGTTGAGCCTCGGAGTGTAGTGGGGTCGGGTGGGTCGGGCGGGGTCGGTGACGGAGGGGGGTTGGGTAAGAGAAACGCTGGAACGGAAGTGAGCGCACAGATAGAAGCCGGAAGTCACTAAGTGCGACACATGGCGACGAATGACAGTTGATATCGTTTTTGAAAGAGTGTTTTCGGATAAAGTGGTGAGAGGAGAATAATAATATATAATAATAATAATAATAATAAAATAATGAGAAGAAGAAGAGAGAAGAACGAAGAAGAAGAAGAAGAAGAAAGGGGCAAGTGGAAAACGGGCCTTTTGTAACACGGATGCATTTTCTTATTTAAAAAAAATCTACCCCACCCCCCTCCGCTACTATTTTTTTTTTCCTGAAGAAGACTTTGAGAAAGCAATGAAAGATGGTTATTTTTTTTATATTTTTCAAATATATATTCACAAGCTATTATTATAATTCCTTTTCCAAACTGGATATTCCCTGACTTTATAGAAGATTATCCTCTCTTATCATTGTGAGGAGTTAACGCCACATTGTGTAGTGGCTAAAGTGCTGGACTACGACATCCTAATAAGCGAGTTCAAACCCCAGTCGCGATATTATGTTCACTTTCAGATTAAATACGCCTTGGAAAACTTATAAACCCCATCATCTCCCAGCTATGGGGTAAATGTTGAATAATTTTTTTAATATATATATTTACCAACCCCTCCACACGAGAGGATGCGACACAAGGTCAATTTCTTAAGTGGAGTTCAACAGGTTTGAATTGAATTCAGAGTTTTCCTTCTCCTAGACCGATTGCCTAACCCAGGTTAAAGAGCCGAAATCTGCCTACTATTTATCCATAGCTAGGAGGAGAGTAGGATTCATAGGGAATGCAATTATCACATCCAGGATTTGAACTCGGGGAGACGAGTTCATTTCCTATGACTTTAGCCATTACACCACGCGCTTCCTTTTTCTATTTTTTTAATATAAGAAGAGATCATTACTGGCTTTCGTGTCTGGTAAGGGAGGGTAAGATTGTTATTTGCTTGCTTTCAGGGGGACCTTCCCCTTGGAGCAACACCTGCTCCTCACCTGAAGCGGCCCCTGAAAGGGAATGTCACTGGGAACCAACAATTCTTTTGAATTACTACACATGGATTTTGATTTGTGTTTGTCTCCTCGCTATTAAAGTAACTATATGTCTATTCTGGCTTCTCTTCTTCTCTCTTTCTTTCTTTCTCTCTTCTCTCTTCTCCTCTTTCCTTTCTCTCTTTCTTTCTTTCTTATCTTTTTTCTCTTTCTTTCTTCTCTCTTTCTTTCTTTCTCTCTTCTTTCTTTCTTATCTTTCTTTCCCTTCTTCTTTTTCTTCTCTTTCTTTCTTTCGCTTCTTCTTCTATCTTCTTTCTTCTTCTTCTTCTTCTTCTTTCTTTCTTTCTCTTTCTTTCTTTCATTCCCTCTTTTCTTTCTTTCTTTCTTTCTTTCTTTATTCCCTCTCTTCTTCTCTTCTTCTTCTTCTTCTTCTTCCTTCTTTCCTTCTTTCTTCTCTTTCTTCTTACTTCCTTTCTTTCTTTCTTTCTTTCTTTCATTACCTTCTTTACTTTTTCTTTCTTCTTTTCTTTCTTTTCTTCTTTCTTTCTTTCTTTCTTTCTTTTCTTTCTATTCTCTTCCTTTTCTCTTCTTTTCTTTCTTTTCTTCTTCTTTCATTCCTTCCTTTCTTTTTTCTTTCTCTTTCTTTTTTTCTATTCCATTCTTTCTTCTTTCTTTCTTATTTTCTTTCTTTCTTTCCTTCTTCTTCTTCTTCTTTCTTTTTTCTTTCTTTCTTTTCTTCTTTCTTCTTCTTCTTTCTTTCATTATTTCTTTCCTTTTCTTCTTCTTTCTTTCTTATTTTTCTTTCTTTCTTTCCCTTCTTTCTTTCTTCTTTCTTTCTTCTTCTTTTTCCTCCCTCTTCTTTTTTGTTCTCCTCCCTCTCTCTTCTCCCTTTCTTCTCCTGTTCTTTTTCTCTTCTTCTTCTTCCTTCTTCTCTTCTGTCTTCTTCTTCTTCTTTCTTCTTCTTCTTCTTCTTCAAATGTATTAGTATGGGTGATTTTCTAGGTTGTGCGCCTCCCCGCTTGGAGGATGTCCGGTAACACAAATGTCCGTACCCTAAACCACATCTGTATTGTTTTGGTGCAAAATCTGATTAAAACCAATACGTTATAAATACTGATGAAATAAGTACGAGTCTTTCTTGTAAAATGTTGTTGTTGTTGTTTGTTATTGTATTGGGTATAAGGTGTTTTTTTTCCTTTATACTATATATAATTATATTTGTTCTCTTTCTTTCTTTTTCTTAGGTAGTACCTGCTCTTCTTCTTTTTTTTCTTCTTTTTTTTTACAATACTTTGTTTTCTCGAGAGAATATGAAGGGATTCTGAAAAAGTAAGTTTGATTTTTTTCTATTATGGATCTTGCCTTGAATGCCATGAAATAAGGAGTGTCAGGGTGAAAGCCTGTTCAACTGATCTATTTTTGACACCAACATCCTAAAAAATTGACCTAGTGTCATATCCAGCATTGGTTGGAGGGTCGATAAAAAAGCACACACATTTATCGTTAGCGATATCGTTCGATAACCGGCCCCGCAACTCAGCGTACGGTAAAATGAAGAGTTGAAATGGTAAGAAGAGTGACTGGCTACGGTGGGGGCGGTCGCTCCACATTATATGTACACTAAAAAATACAATCCCCTGATTAGTGCTACGTTGAACAAAAAGAGGATTAGGAATATTTCGCTCTGTTCTGGGCTGGGAAACCGTATTTAGAGCCCAACCCACCTGACGACCTCTTTATCTTCATATACCTAATACTATACTACTACTATATTATCATCATATATATAGTATAATTATCTGAAGATACAAATAAAAAAAAAATTTGATTCACCTTCCACATACCAACAAAAAGCCCTGAAGCTATGATCTTAAAATAATTGATCCGCTGAAAACCCACTTGCAGCCAATGCGACGGTCCCCCAACACCCACCGAACGTCGGCCCAACAAAATAAACTCACCATTAACGCCATCGTTGTTTTCCAATATTATAACAAAGCACCATACCCCCGTCTCGGGATTCATTTTTCCATTATTCAACCATCTACACACATAACCACACTACAGCACACTGACCACACACACCCAATATCATATATTCTGATAATACTATATACTATATATATATGAGAAAATTTAATTAGTTGATAATTAAGAATTAGGCGAATATATCTGTTCAAATGTAAAGCGAAACTAATCGAAAAAAGTCAATCTCTGTATGTACATTTTCGGCTCATATATGCCTCATCAGCAGATTAATAGACTGGAAGCCGCTTGTGTGTGTTATTCGAACCCTAACTGCCAGGCTGACAAGCGAGAGATTTAACATTACACTAGCTGGTTTTCACAGATTTGTCATTTGTTTTTAAACTCATATATTTCTACATTTTTTTTAGACTTGCTCTACGACAGTATGAGAGTAGGCAAACAGTTGTTTGATATTGGCGATAGGCCGACAATTATATATATATATATATATATTATATATATATATTATATATATATATATATAGAGAGAGAGAGAGGAGAGAGAGAGATAGACTATCTTTTTTCAACTCTGGTTCATTAGTGGCAAGCCCACTTTTACCCCATATGTAAGTAAGTAAAGTAAAGTCCTCGGGGCGGCCTAAAGTCGATATCAGCCTATCAGCGAGGGAGTCTATCCCCTTTTCACTAGCGCTAGACCAAGGAGATTGTTTAGCATCTGAGAGGAAGCGCCACACCTACCATCAGCTCCTTACTTTACCGCACAGATCCCTATGCTACTCATACGCTGAGTTGGCGAGGACCCGGAATCGAAACTAGGAACCATTTGTTGTTTCTAGCCGAACGCTCTACGACTGAGCTAACTTTTTTTTAATAAAACACGGTTTTACGTACATATCTCACACTCATCTATAAATATCACATGGTCTGCAGTTATCAACCACCAAAATTTTAATGACACACCTCTGTTCAAGCCTCGAGCAATATGTTTTATCTGCCGCCATTTTGAATAGCCTTAAAACAAATATTCTTACAAGATTAGAATAATTTTTGCAATACATTCTTAAAGAATGTAAGGTTAACATTTATGGAAAGAAATTCTGAAAAAAAAATGTATTTAGATTTTTTTTTTTTTTGAAAGAAAAAAAAAAAGAACTTCTTATTTATTGGATGACAGTCGTATTTCAAAAAGCTATGATAATAATAGTAGTATGAGGATATAGCAGAGAATCTCTATTCATCCCGTAAAAATAGCTATTTCAGGTATTTCTTTAACATTATCTATTCCAGATATTAAAGTTTCGCAACAGTTACATTTCATTTTTTTTACCTACATAACTTCAATAACCTGATTATAACAGGAATAAATTCTTTAGACTGATTAATTTCATCATCTCTTACATCATCATTGGCATTGCAGTCTCGGAAGACTATATATTTCTCGTGCCCCTGAAGTTATAGCGCCATATATGACTGTGAAGGCCAATGTTCGAAAAACAGCCCCGACCACAGATGTCGCATATAAAGCTGTCCCTGAAGATGTTGGTGTGCCGGTGTTCTTTTACCGTCGCTTTCTTCTGGACCTCTTGGCTTCATGGTGTTGCGCCAGTGTGACTTCAAATATGAATTGTCCCCATGAGCCGTATTTTCCCAGCTGGAAGGAGTAATGCCAAAGCACTTGAGATCATATCAAAATTTTAATAACAGACCTCTGTTCAAGCCTTGAGCAATATGTTTTATCTGCCGCCATTTTGAATAGCCTTAAAACAAATATTCTTACAAGATTTAAATAATTTTTGCTATACATTCTAAAGAATGTAAGGTTAACATTTATGGAAAAAAATTCTGAAAAAAAAAATGTATTTAGCTTTTATTTTTTATTTATTTATTTATTTTTTTCAAAGAAAAAAAAAAAGAACTTATTTATTGAATGACAGTCGTATTTCAAAAAGCTACTTGAATACAACTACACGAAGATCTTGACATGCAAGAATTTTTACATTGTGAGATTTACTATGGATTCTTTCTTCTATTACCGCTTTTATTTAAAAAAAAAAAAATTAAAAAAGAAAGAAAAAAAGGTTGACTTTTATTTTTTATTCATTAAAAAAAAAAAAATACCTGCATAGTATTTTCTTTAAAAAAAATAATGTTTCTTTTGTCGTAATTTTTATTTATTTCTTTTTAATTATCTTTAAGTTCTTTTTTCCCTTCGAATATTCTAGGCTACATTCTTTTATTACGTTTTTATAAGAAAAATATTTGATCGTATTTTTACAGTAATTTTTCTTTTCCTTTTTCGTTTTTTATAGTCAAATCAATAGAAATGCATTTCTGCTTGTAAATACGATAAGTTATCGTATTTTCTTGTAATAGCAATCAGTTGTTGTTTTTTGCATTTCTGAATAAAAAAAAAAAAAGCTGTTTTTTGCTCAGGGTTTTTTGTGTCAGATTACGCTTATATTACGAATCTTTAACTAACTATTTTATTTTTTATGAATTTCATTTTGTTTTATCTGTAAAACTAATTCATCTATAGTCATTTACTAAGATTGTCCCTGGCACAAAATCAGGAAATAAGGGTGTTACTTCTCCCCAATTTGTCATATGTAAAAAAAGAGTTTTTAACCCCCCCCCCCCAAAAAAAAAAAACCTATATAAAACCAAAAAAATAAAAAATAAAAATAAAAGAAAAGAAAAAAATAAATTTTAATACGGAGAATTGTAAGTATTTAATTCTTAGCATTTTATTGGGAACATATGACCTTTAGGCACCCCTTTTTGATCACGATTAAGAAAGGACATGTTTTTCATTTACACCGTCAATATCCGGTTGTTTTAACAAACGATTCTTAGATTTAAAAAAAAATAATAAAACTAACCCCTAACCTTAACCCCTAACAAACAACCGGATATTGACAGTGTACATGAAAAACACGTTCTTTCTTAATCGAGATCAAAAAGGGGTGCCCAAAGGTAATATGGTCCTTTTATTGTTACATTTTAATACGGTAAGAAAAGGAATTAAACGAATACATGTCTACCATGAAATTCAACAGGCAAGGAAGCTCGCTTAAGAAAAGAAAATTGTTTCAAAATATTAACATAAAACAACAAAAAAAGAATATTCTTAAAATAAACGAATATTATAATACTCTAATTTCTAGCTTTGTTTATCGTCAAAACAATTTTATTTTTAATCTTTTCGAGTTTTCTGGCCAACTTTTTAATGTTTGGGTGGAATTCGTGGATAAGTCCACCAAAGTTCAGGTCCCGAGTACTTTCGGCACTTCGAAGTGCCATCATCAGGGGTGATGTGTTCCCGTTTTTAAAAAAATGATATTAATGTGGAGGCTGGAATTGGTGAGAAAGGTGTTATAGGCATTTTAAAATGTGTGTACTGCATTGGAAATTAATTTTGTTTAAGGATGGTTTGTATTGTTTTATGTATAAAGCTTCTAGTATTTGGAGTTTAATGCAGTACACACATTTTAAAATGCCTATATCACCTTTCTCAACAATTCTTCTCCTTCCAGCCTTCACATTAATATAATTAAAAAAAAACTGGAACACATCACCCCTGATGATGGCACTTCGAAGTGCCGAAAGTACTTGGGACCTGAACTTTGGTGGACTTATCCACCAATTCCACCCAAACATTAAAAAGTTGGCTAGAAAACTCGAAAAGATAAAAAATAAAATTGTTAAACAGGAGATGAGTCTTTTGTTTAATTCTACATGCATATATATATATATATATATATATATATATATATATATATATATATATATATATGGTTTATACAATTTACTATCATATAGTAACTAGTAATGAGAATGGAATCGTCTGTTTTTCCTATGAAAAATACCTGACGAAACCTTGGAAGGGATAAACAATGAGGTGTACCATAACTTGTTAATTCAATGGCTAATTACTCTGTTTACCTTGTATCTTTGCTTCGTTAACATTTTGCGTGAAGAAGACCGCTTTTTGTATACTTAAATTTTAGGCGCTTGTCTATTATTATTTTTTAAATTTCATTTTGTATTTAAAATAATACTAAATAGGATACAACGTATACAAGGACAAACTCTAGGTTGAAACACGTGTCGGCATTTCAATAAATAATTTTTATCCATACAACATTTTCTTTCCATTTATCTTTCAACATAATTGTCGGATTCACTTCCATTTTTCTCACTTACTCTCTCTCTCTCTCACACACACACACGTATATATATATATATATATATATATAATATATATATATATATATTATTCATCTTTAGAGACTTTCGCACGAAACTTACGTGAACGTAAACAAATATAGCTATTTTCAGCCGACAATTATTTATTATATATATATATAATATACATATAGCAACAATTGCACCTTAAATGTATTATACACTATATATATATATATATATATATATATATGTGTGTGTGTGTGTGTGTGTGTGTGTATATATAAAGTCATCCACGTTTCACGACTCTTCAGTGTGGCTAGACACAACAACTACCTCTGACTAGGAGCGAAACCCGACTGACTTTTTTTCCGCCCGATTCGTTAACCTCTCGGCCATTTGACAGCTGCCATAAAGATGGTGGTGTTTAAACTATTAAATACATTCATTTATTTATACATTTTACGATCACCTGAGAGATCCAGTCTGTAAACAGAAGATCATTGCTTTATGCTGGCAATAGAAGTTAATTTAAATCATCCCTAGAGAGCTATTTCTCCCTCTCTCTGTCTCTGTCTCTGTCTCTATCTCTCTCTCTCTCTCTCTCTCTCTCTCTCTCTCTATATATATATATAATATATATATATATATATATATATTATATATTCAAAGCTGTACTACCGTTAATTTTTATCACAGCTATGATATATAAAGCAAGAAAGGAGAGTCATCTACTCTCGAAGAATGAATCTACCTCTCAGAACGGCCAAGGATCGTATCTGAGAACCAGAAAGTAGATCATTAATTGTACAAATGAATACCAACCGATAAAGAGTTAAGGTTGATATCGACGGGCGGTTGGGTTATCCGGTAATTGCCTAAATTGACCACCGGGTGGCGCATTTGTAGCATCGATCCGTGCGCGCGAAAACAACAAAGGAACCGAATGCCTTTGATGTTTACAGTTAATTAAATTTATATTTTGAAACGCCCCAATCGAATCAAAGTCGACGTTAGGTACTTCAAAGAGGGGAGGACGTGGGGAGGTTGTGATATTGGGCACAGCAGTGCTCTGCGTAATTTTATCATTAAAATAATGTCTGACTAATTATCGCCCGACAAAAACGGCCCTCAGCAATAACGCTGACCCCGGTGACCTTTTTCAAATATCGAAAAGAA
This sequence comes from Doryteuthis pealeii, assembly GCA_023376005.1. Taxonomy (NCBI): domain Eukaryota; kingdom Metazoa; phylum Mollusca; class Cephalopoda; order Myopsida; family Loliginidae; genus Doryteuthis; species Doryteuthis pealeii. The sequence continues at coordinate 2,479,256 of CM042151.1, forward strand.
AATCGCTGAAGGTGTATGAAAAAAATCAACACTTGTTTACCATACATTTTTAGAAAACGTACTTCAAATTTTAATTGAAAAAAAAAAAATGGATCCCCGTTGGCAATATCCACTAGGTGACAAGTTATTTTCCTCTTGTTAATTAACACTTGAGTTACAAAAAACAAGTAGGTGTAGCCTATCAGCTTATTATAATGGAGATTCGGTGACTGCTTGTCTATAATTGAAATTACGCCACTGCTTACATTCCAATACCCTCAGGAATTGCGTAAGTGTATCAATGAGTATATAATTTATAGACAAAATTCTTAATACATAGAACAAATCTGGTTAAATCCTACTTAACGGACATAAATTCCACCATCGTATGTCACCCTGCCGAAAAAAAAAATCAGGGCATTAACTGAATTTAATGAAATTTTCAGTGTTGATATAATAATGAGTAAAAGATATAATGCACCAGTTATTTTATTTAAAAAAAAAATTACAATTTACATTTTTTTAGATTAGTTAACTTTGAGCCACGTATCTTTGAGAATCTGTGTTACGCCTAAAAGATGCCTGGTTTCATTAATCTTATTTATCAATAGACGTATCGTCTATGGAAGTCAGATTTGCCTCAAAATGGCTCATGTTATTAATTCTTTTAAAATCCTGCAAGAAATCTGTTATAAATGGTTAAAATTATGATGAAATTATTAACAAGTTAAGAATAGTTTCGAAAAAAGAAAAAGAAAAAGAAGAAGGGGTGAATTATTAATTTGTTTGTTTAAAAAAATTGTAATTCAAATTACCGCAATGTCGGCTGGGGCGTTAGAATGCACCGACTGTACCTCTGCAGAGGGGTAAGACTCCCCCAATGGGGCCACCTGTTGGCCGTCGGTGGCGACCCGTGATGCTTAAGGATAAAGCCCAGGTGGATGAGCAGTTCATGACATGCAATACTCCATTTTGGTCCTATCTTGGGCTAGACGGGCGGTCGGAGAGGCCCCCTCCGATCAATCAGCTGGTCACGTCAGGCCCTAGCACCTAAATGATTGCCCCAACCCTATTGCCCTTATGGCAAGCCCCAAACCCTTTTTATCATATGGGTGCTAGAAGGCAGTGGCTGCGGGTCTACATGTCCTGGGAATGACGTTAAACTCTATCTAATGGTAATGTTCCAGTTTTGGAGGTTTGGGGAATGTGGAGCACCCCTTCATCACCATTGCTCCCTGGTCTACTCTGACCCGGAGTGGGAGTACCTGTTAGGGTCACATCTATGGGTTAAATAGAAAAATGTATTTATAAAAAAATTGTATTATCCATTAAGAATTGATTTATTTCAAAACTTTGTCGGCATTAAATGATCCACTGAGGTTGATATGCCGTAAAACAAAACAAACCAAATAATTCAAATTAAAAGGACAAAACGGGAGGTTGTTCATTCTGTTGTGTTTAACAGAGAGAACAACCTACCGTTTTGAACAAGTGAACAAGAGTTGCCGCCCTTTATATTATTAGCCAAAGATATAGATACGCGGGAATTTAAACCAAAACAAAAACACTTTTGAACTTATTATGTTCTGTACGTTTTTCTGTATTGGAAAAATAATTATTTTAATAAATGAAATAATTATGTATACAGGTTTCAATTTTTCTTTACTTGAAAAATAGTTGGGCCCTAACAGGTACTACCACTCCGGGTCAGAGTGGACCATGAAGTAATGGTGATGAAGGGGTTCTCCACGCGCTTAAAAGCTCCAGAATTGAAACTTTAACACTAGCTGCAGTGTAACGTTATACCCAGGAGAGTAAGATCCTCAGTCACCGCCTTCTAGCACACATATGATAAAAAAGGTGAGGGGATTTGTCATAAGGGCGATAGTGTTGGGACGACCATATATATTTACCAACCCCTCCGCACGAGCAGGATGCAACACAAGGTCAATTTCTTAAGCGGAGTTCAACAGGTTTGAATTCAGAGTTTTCCTTCTCCTAGACCGGTTGCCTAACCAAGGTTAAAGAGCCCAGTCTGCCCTACTATTTTACCCATAGCTGGAGGGAGAGTAGGATTCATACCTTTCCCAAGGGTATTAGCGCTAAGTGAAATGGGACGACCAATATAGGTTCTAGATCTTGACGTGACGAGTCGATTGATTAGAGAGGGCCTCTCTGATCACCCGTCTACCGTCAGGACCAAAGTGGAGTGTTGGATGTCATGGACTGCTCAGCAACCAGGGTTCTATCCTTAAGCATCACGGGTCGCTACCCACGTCAAACAGGTGGTCTCATTGGATAATTCTTAACCCTCTGCAGAGGCGCAGTTGGTGTATGCTACTGTCACAGCCCTCGGGTTTATGAGAAAAAAAATTTCCAGGAATGATATCGGTAAGAAGTATGTAAAGTTTACTGGCACCGATTTTTTTTCTTTCACTTTGCTTTTCACTTATTCCTTTCACAGTAGTAGGATTGGGATAATTACTACTCATTTAAATCCCCAGATCGGTCAGAAGGGGCTCTTTAGCCTTGGTCGGCAACCCATCTAGGACAAGGAAAAGTCCGATTCAAAACCTCCGCTGCCGAGCGGCTTTATCTCATCCCAAGGTAAGGCTAGGAGAGTAAACCCCGAAAAGAAATCAGGAACCGGAGTCCCTAAGGTGTTGTGATGCTGAAATCCAGTACTGCCCCTCAACTCCTGCGACACTACCGTTGCCAAACTGCATTGGGTCCTTACCTTTCCTTTAGATCACAGCGGCAGTATTGAGAGAGGGTTTGCTGCTTGGGCAACAGCTCATCCTCCATATGAACCTGCCCAGGCCGCATAGTTAAAATAAAAAAATGGACACTACTCCATCGTTTCTGGTAGACGGAGGGATGCCAACTAACCAGTGTCAAAGAATGTCACTTCTCTTTTCTTTTTTTTCTTTTTTGGTGGCGGGGGTAACGCATTTTCTATTCTTACGACTGGAATTGAAAATAAGAAATAACCCCCTTTCTTTAAAGAATAATACAGGAATTCAAAAACTTAAGTCTCCAATGCGCTGTGGATGCAAAAAACAAACAAACTGTGCTCTTATTGGAAACACTGTTGTGTTTGTTGTATATGTGGCTGCACCTGTCCCTGTGCGCGCCTCGCCCCCATGCACAGTCTTGACTTGGGAGTTGGCAATGGCAACGAGATTCAATGCTTCCTCATCAAGCTAGCTATGAGATGGGCATAGAAAAACAGCACCCACAAAAAGGTCACGATCGAAATGTCGATTATTCAAAATACTAGATATATACCTGTTATATAGTAAGGTCACGTGAGTATTAGGAGGAGAGTCCGTCGTCTAAGTACGTCAAGTGAGTTCTGCACAGAGTAAGCTGTGTGTTCTTAAATAGTGGTTAGAACCATCGCCACTGTAAAGGTACGGGGGAGATGGGTCATTCCATTATATCAATGTCAAAACTTTAAAATGATGTAAACATCATTGATAATAAACAAGATTCGTTTCTGTGATTTCTAAATATTTGGGAGGCCTTACTTATTAGAATTCCCTCGTAAATTGTTCTTGATTATTTTCGAAAGGAAATAAAAGATTCCATGAAAAATATATTTTTGATTTTTCATATGGATGAATCTATCAAATATGCCAAAATGACGTCATAATACTTTGCACCTTTAGCGACACCCTTCGCGACACGTTTATTCACCAAAACATTGGCGACCATATTCCTGGTAACCTCTCGAAGGAATCTGAGGGATTTACAAATTGTTCAAGATTTTCTACCTTTAACGAAAATACATTTGGATATATTCTTTGATTTCATCGAACGGTAAGAAATATATTTCTATATTTTCGGTTTTGATTTACTAGTAAAAAGATATTTTTCGTGTTTTTTTTCCGTTTTTCAGTAGTCTGCTGCCTGTTAATAGATTTTGAAAAACATTGACTTTAATAACGATTTTTTTTGTTGGAGGGGTGCTGCTTTGGACATGGTACTTTGGTCTGGTCTTGCTGGGATAAGGTGATCCGTTTTTATTTCAAAGTCCCAGAGAATTTTATGCGTTTCGTTCTCAAGAACAGATTTTGGTTTATGCATTATTATTATTATTATTATTATTATCATTATTATTATTATTATTATTATTATTATTATTATTATTATGTGAGTTTTTCATATCAGCTGAAGCAGGTGAGCTATCTCTAGAGTCTGAAATACATCAAGTCTCCTCAGGTCTCTGTAAGTCTTCTGAGTATTCTACCCGATTTTATCAATGCTTCCTCTGATTTACAATTCAAACCTGAACATGAGATAGGCAAATTGGACCCCCACCCCCATCCCGATTGCGAACTTTCAAAATATGCTTGTGGGAGACAATGTGCCCGTGAAACCAGTTACCGCAGAAATTTCATATGTTATTGATGGCCGTGTTCTCGTTCCTATCTGCATTCTCCCATCAGCGATACCATCTAGAGTGTTCTGGTGGTGGCTGTAAGAGCTGTAAGGATTTTTGCAATGATGGTGACGTCCAACGTTTCCTTAATGAGCTGGTATGACATGTGCATAGAAAAACTGTGACAGCGCATACAAAAAATGCCTCCACCTAATGTTGATTATGTAGAAAAATAGATACATGTCAAACCTATAAATGACGTAAACATTGACAATAGAAAAGAAAGGTTTCTGTGATTTTTTTTCGTATATGGGAGGGCCTTACTTTTGGGGATTACCCTCGTAAATATTTCTTAATTATTTTCAAAAGGAAAGAAGATTCGCTATTGGATGTGGGTACATTTCTGCACCTGCTCAAAATAATTTTTATTTGCCTGGGGGTGGGTAACAAAACGGGTCACAATGCTACACGGTTCTAGCTAGCGAGGTACACACGTTGACCGATTCCACCCAAAAATAAATACTTGCATTCCTTTCCTTCCACAGCCTATTTTCACCAAAACACCATATGGCCATATCCTCCATTAAAGATCCAACTTTCGAATGTTTTTTGATTACCACGTAACACGTGCTCCGAATGATAGGGTAAAATCAAAGTAAAAAACCCAAGAAACTGAAAATATCCAACATAACTGTGGGCTATTTTGATTACCCCCTTTCATCCGACTAATATATATATATTTACCAACTCATCCACACGAGCAGGATGTGACACAAGGTCAATTTCTTAAGCGGAGTTTGAATTCAAATTTTTCCTTCTCCTAGACCGGTTGCCTAACCAAGGTTAAAGAGCCCAGTCTGCCCACCTATTTACACATAGCTGGAGGGAGAGTAGAATTCATACCTTTCCCAAGGGTATTACCGCCCGCTAAGTTAAATGCAATTACGATGTCCTGGATTTGAACTCGGGGCGACGAGTCCATTTCCCATGATTTGGCGCTTCCCCGACTAATATATAGGTCGGCAGACTGTCTTCCGATCTTTTAGAGAAAAAGATTTCTTAATTCTATATATGGACGAATCTATCAAATACGCCAAAATGACGTCATAATAGGTTGCGCCTTTAGCGACGCCATTCGCGACACGTTTTTCACCAAAACATTGGCCACCATATTCCTGTTAATCTCTTGAAGGAATTTAACGGATTTACCAATTGCTCTAAAGTTTTCTACCTTTAACGAAAACACAGTTGGATATATTCTTTGATTTCATCGAAAGGTAAGAAATATATTTGTAGATTTTCAGTTTTGATTTACCAGTGAAAAGATATTTTTAATGTTTTTTCCCAATTTGAGTTGCCTCTTTGTTAATTGATTTTGAAAAACATTGTCTTTAATGATGTTTTTTTTTTTTGGGGGGGTGACTCTTTGTACATCAGATACATTTTACTGAATTGTTTGGTTGTGAGACAAAGGACTGAAAGTTTACGAAATTTTATTTGACAAAATAATGTCAAATGATGCATTTATATTTATTATTATTATTTTACTTGTTTTGTTCCATCAGATTATTAACCCTATTCAATTCTTCTTGTTCTTCTTGTTCTTGTCTTGTTCTTGTTCTTGTTCTTGTTCTTGTTCTTCTTATCATTATTGTTATTATTATTATTATTATTATTATTATTATTGAGAGTTATTATTACTAGCAAATATATGCACCCTCCGGGTGCAAGTATTTAAGTTTTAATATAATAAAATATCGTATTAAATTAGAAAGGCTAATGAAACTAAATAAGAATACAGATAAAAAGATTTGAAACAGAGGCGGGTATAATCGAAAAATAGAACAACTGAAACTTACTCTTCCATCACTCTCGTCTTTCATTGTTATTTTTTCTAATTTAAGTATTTAGTTAAAAGAGGAAGTAAAGAATAAAATGACAGTTATTTTTTCTTGTTAATGGATTTCATTTAAGATTTATTGAAGAGATTTTTGCTCATATTCATTAAAATAAAACCAAACAGTTAGAAATCAATAATACTAAGCACATATTTATTAAAATCACATTTTAAATATCAATATGCAAATTAGCCTTCCCGTTCACACTGTAAACCGCTATTTTGTTGTATATATAAATATAATTGCATGTTGTCACTATGTAGACATAGTTAACAGTATTAATAATGTAAGATAATTTTATTAATAATTGAGGTTTAGATAAAAATAAAACCATGGAGAATGTGATGTCAATAACTAAGGGAATTGTGACTTGAGCAGGAATATAGTTTCGGTTACAGACAGAAAAACACACAATCTCCATTATAATAAGATTTTACTTGTTTTGTTCCATCAGATTATTAACCCGATTCAATTCTTCTTGTTCTTCTTGTTCTTGTTCTTGTTCTTCTTATCATTATTGTTATTATTATTATTGAGAGTTATTATTATTTACTCCTTTTGAGTTTTCACATCAGCATTAGCTGATGGTCTTTCACTGGAGTCTGAGTCTCCTTAGGTCTCCAGGACTCTTCTGAGTATTCTGACAGATTGCAGCAGTGCAGTATACTGAATGGTTTCAATTCTTCCTCTGATTTCCAAACTTTCCAAACCCTTTTTGAGAGTTATTATTATTATTATTATTATTATTATTATTATTATTATTATTATTATTGAGACTTTTTCACTCCAGCGTTAGTTGATGATATTTCACTGGAGTCTGAGTGATAACAAATCTATTCAGGTCTCCAGGACTCTTCTGAGTATTCAAGCCGATTTTAGTAATGCAGTTGTGTGGATGGTCTCAATTCTTTTTCAGATTTCCAGTTCCTCCAGTCATTTTTCCAAACATTTTGTGATCCTTCCAAGTGCACCAACTTCAATTGGTATCACTTTGACCCCCATATTCCACAGCTTTTTTAATTCTCTGCCAAGGTCCAGGTATTTATCCATCTTTATGTTTTCCTTCATCTTCCTCCTGTGATCTGCTGGAACTTCAAAGTTTATCCGTTGACAAGTCTTGCTTTTTTTGTGTTAATCGATACTAGGCCTGGTTTGCTGGCTGGGATAAGGTGATCCGTCTTTATCTCGTCCCAGGGAATGATAATAATTATTATGTGAGTTTTTCATACCAGCGTTAGCTGATGATATCGCTCCATAAGATTTTTTCACACCTGCCACATCTGAGTAGTCTAGCTGCACTTTAATAATGCTGTTGTTTGGATGGTATCGATTCATTCTCTGATTACAAATTCACGCACACTCTTTCAAACACTTAAGGGCCGTTTCAAGGGACACAATTACAATTATTACCACAGTTTTCACATAAGTATTTATCTATCTTTTGTTTTTGGGGTGAAAGGGGTTATCTTCCCCTTGCCTGGAAGAGTTATCTTCTAGCTGCGTTGCCGTTTGTTCCCACTAGGGGTCCTCTGGTATTTAAGCGCCTGGTTTGAACTTGTCTTCCTCTTTTAGCTTGATCTTCTAAACGAACCGCTATGGGCTAGAGTCTATCTACCCCCCTTCTCGGTGGGGCTTTTTCCCCCCTTACATTACTGTAAGTCCTTTATACAGCATGGACTATCCTTTAGTTCCATGTCTGTAACGTTTATATGTTAGGTACATTTGGGTATCTTGTTTATACCTAAATATTGTATATGTATTTACATGTTCTATTCTCCTGTACTTTATGTATCTTATCGTTTCCATGTGCGGTTATATATATTAAATGTTTTGTCTCACAACGTGTCGGAATTGTATGTTATTAATTAACTTTGAATCTTACAGGGTTTTTTTTTTGTTTTCTTTTTTGTTATTCATTTTTACTATTATTTTACATATGGACGAATCTATCAAATGCGCCAAAATGACGTCATAATACTTTGCGTCTTTAGCGACGTCATTCGCAACACGTTTATTCACCAAAACATTGGCCACCATATTCCTGGTAATCTCTTGAAGGAATTTGACGGATTTACCAATTGCTCTAAAGTTTTCTACCTTTCACAAAAACCCATTTGGATATATTCTTTGATTTCATCGAACGGTAAGAAATATATTTGTATTTTTATGTTTTTTTCCCTTTTTCAATAGCCAGCCAGTTAATAGATTTTGAAAAACTGTTACATAATCTATGCGGTTGCATAAGATTATTGTCAATCCCCTGTATTTCTAAAGGGATGGCCTCTTTTCATATCACGGGCGGGACTTTCCATGGAATATTACAGAAAGCCCGCGAAATACGTGAAGTCACGTGGGACCTGGTTGGGTCCTCAGTTTCAGTTTGGACGTCAGGCAGAGAAGATGTACTGCCTTAACTGGAACTCACCTGCACACGCCTGCTATGTTAGTTACATGAAATGTTTAGTCAAGTAAATAAAAGCTTACGAAAATAACACGGTTTTGTGGTTGGTGAATGTCTTGGTAACAAAACTGATCCAGAAGAAGAAATGAGTTAAGTGCGACCGACCACCAAGACGAAGTCCAGACGCTAGAAGAGATGTTAGAAGAGATGTTAGAAGAACTTAAGATATCAAAGACGCCATATATATATATATATATATATATATATATATATATATATATATATATATATATATGAAAGTGTGTGTGTGTGTGTGTGTCTTTGCCTGATGATCGTATGGGCGAGAAACTGATAGTTAGCGCACTTGACTTTCAGTCTACGCTATTTCCTACTTAGACACACTCATTCACTATCACCGATATTTAATACTTTATATATATTAGCAAATATATGCACCCTCCGGGTGCAAGTATTTTAATTAAATTTTATAATAAAATATCATATTAAATTAGAAAGGCTAATGAAACTGAATAAGAATGTAGATAAAAAGATTTTGAACAGAGGGGGTATGATTGAAAAATAGAACAACTTTGAAACTAACTCTTCCATCATTTTCCGTTACTCCCGTTTTTCATTGGTAAATTTTCCTAATTAAACTGTTTAGTTAAAATAGGAAGTAAGGAATAATATTACAGTTATTTCTTCTTGTTGAGGGATTTATTTTAAGATTTATTGAAGAGATTTTTGCTCATATTCAATAAGATAAAACCAAACAATTAGAAATCAATAATACTAAACATATATTTATTAAAATTAATTTTTTAAGATCAATATGCAAATTAGCCTTCCCATTCACACTGTAAACCTCTATTTTGTTGTATATATAAATACAATTGCATGTTATTAGTATGTAGATATGGTCAACAGTCTTATTGATGTAAAACAATTTTATTAATAATTGAGGTTTAAATAAAAATAAAATCATCGAGAATATGATGTAAATAACGAAAGGAATTGTGACTTGTATAGTAATATAGTTTCGGTTACAGACAGACAAACCCACAATCTCCATTATAATAAGATATATATATATATTTAACTACCCAAAACTTTTATTATCGTAACATATACAACCTGTTTTTTTTTAAATACTCTCAAACCAAATTAAACTAGTTATTAAATAATTTTAAATTTTCACCTTTTAACTATTAATACGACCCATAACATATCTTTTATTAAATAATAATTGAAAAAATAATTCCCATAAATTAATCCAAATTTTTAATTCAATAATCAAAAACCGTTCCTGATCTACGAAAATATAAGCAAGCGTTTCTCTACTAAATTTAAGTCCCATTCCAACGGGCATGTTTATAACACCTAAGATTAATCGTAAACTCGATTAATTTAAAGTAACCCTGAAGAATCAATCGATGAAACTCGAGTAGGTTACTCTTTTCCATTCTTAATATATATATATATATATATATTGAAAGAGTAGATAACCGTCTTATCATTCTTGTTCTATTTTATGCTGTGATTCCGTTTTTGGATGGCAAAGAATTCTATTGATCTGCTATCGATCTGTAGACGTTTTTGGACATCCCTCACGCAGTCCTAATCGATCCCTAGGTGTAGATACTTTGCCTGCAGATAATCAATATCGATCTCGCTGTGGGACAACGTCTTTTGCTTCTGGGGAAAATGAACATTACAATATACAAGCATGTCTTCGCTTGATAGCGACGGTGATAAGTGAGGGAAGTCTTGTTTATGGAACATAATTTCTTTTCTTTTTCTTTTTCTTTTTCTTTTCTTTTCTTTCCTGACCCCCACCCCCACCCCTCTCTCTCTCTCTCTCTCTCTCTCTCTCTCTCTCTCTCCCTTCTCTCTCTCTCTCTCTCTCTCTCTCTCTTTCCCTCGTCTGGTTGGCGCTTTCTTTATGCCGGACTTATTTTTCCTTTGGTTTACTATCTCTGTCTACACCGTGTGTTCTTTCAGTTTATTCTTTTTTTTTAAGACTACATGCCAGATTAGTATTCACCTACTCATAAGTCTTTTTACTTGACCGCAGATTTGATGCTGGGTTCATATATATATATATATATATATATATATATATATATATATATATATATATATATAAAAGCTGAATTAGTTTTTATAGTTTGTAAGAAGTGGCTCTTTTTAGAACTTTTCCAAACGACTCTCGTATATTTATATGCATATACATACATATACATACATATATATATGTAGAAAGTTTGGTATTTACGTGTCGACTTATAACTCAGAAAAAAGATGTCACTCAGATTCGAAATCTTGCATACAGATTAATATGCTTATAACTAAGAAACATACACAATTTTGTTTTGATTTTTAATTAAGGGATATAATTCAATGATAAAAAAAATTAAATGTCGTATACAGACTTTCACCCCCACTCCACTATTGTCGACACGAATCAAGTTTTTTAACTTTCAAGACAGAAAAATTAAAAACTATTGTTAACTGACCCATCAACCCCCAAACCCTGTCGCATTAAATTCTGCCAAAAATTTTAAGAAAACGGGCGCTTTGTGTGAAGTAACTTCCGTACTAAATAAACACGTAATTAAGATTTTAGAACACTAATAACAATTTTCTCTTAGAAAACAATAACAAACAAAATTAAATACACTAATGTACAAAAGGTTCTGCTATATATATATATATATATATATATATATATATATATATATATATATATATATATATATATATATATATATATATATATATATATATATATATATATATATATATATATATATATATATATATATATATATATATATATATATATATATATGATAGGGCCAGTTTAGCTCAGTCGGTAGAGTGTTTGCTAGGAATTACAAGGTTCTTAGTTCGATACCGGCCCTCGCCAACTCAGTGAATGAGTAGCACAGAGATCTGTGCGGTAAAGTGAGGAGCTGATGGTAGGTGTGGCGCTCCACCTCAGAGGCTAAAATAATCTCCTTGGTCTAGCGCTAGTGAGAAGGGGATAGACTCCCTCGCTGTCTGGCCGATACCGACATTAGGCCGCCCCGACGACTGGTATATAAATAAATTGAAAACGAACGAAGAATCTGGGATAGGCCAGCTGGTGTAGTGGTTAGAATCTCCGCCTGTCATCTTGGCAGACGAGGTTTCGAGTCACACACGGAGTAGTCTCCCATGTCTATAACCTTGCTGATGAGACCTAATAAGTCGAAATATACATACAGGGATTGACATTTTTTCGATTTGTTTAGCCTTACATTTGAACATATATGCCCGCCTAAATTCATTAATTATTAACTAATTAATTTTCAAAATTAGGTATGACTTCAATTAAGCACATAACCTCAAAAAAAATTGTCGGCTAAAAAGGCCATATAAAAAATAAACACACTGTTTGTTTACTTACTTTTCATATATATATATATATATATATATATATATATATATATATTATTGTTAGCGTACAAAAAATAACATAAAACATTGCTGAAAACCATCGCAATAATTAAAATATGGGAATCCAAAATTTCAGTATTGCGGATCCGGATTCGACCCGGAGGGTTTTTTTTAATTATTTGTTCACAGAATCGGCCTGACTTTAAAATGGTATGATATGTTGAGCTACGGTCTCTAGAAATATACAGGAAAAAGTATAACACACTGACATTCGCATTTATCATTTGAAGAATTTTAAAAAATCTATAATTTGTTACGTTACGAGTCTTTTGTCTTCTTACGTGTCAGTTCGTTTCCTTCAGCGCGAAACGTCCTTTCTACTCATTCAGTGGTAACCCCTGTCCCAATTAACAACAAGCCTGCAAATGTTGAACGAAAAGGAGAGGATGATTAATAGAAAGTGGTGTCGTTCTATTTTCGACAGGTTAATTCTTGCGTCCTGGTGTCTGTCTTAATAGACCCTTCGTGGTCTCAAGTCGCTCTTCTCTCGATCTCTGCTAATTCTCAGTCCCTTTCCACTATTCACCCCATCTTTTATAATTACAAAATAAACATAGATAAAAGACGTGCTTTATTTTTTTTATTTTTTAAAATCCCGCACAACGCTGGGTAGCTCTGCTAGTATTGAACAATCCGGAAAGCAACAAAAATATATAAATAAATAAAAAAATCTCTGAAATGTCATTCATTTAATTTTTATTTTTAAATTTTTACCACAAAATTCCAGGAAAATTTTCACAGGACAATCTTAATTTGATAACAAAAACTAATTGGTGAATCTTTCTTTTATGTGGATATGTTTTTTTTTTTCATACCCATTACTGTCTGTGATCGTTTGGTGTGAAATTTTAATTGACAAGAAAGATGGTAAAATAGACATTGTTTAGAAACATTAAAGAAGTAATAATATATCATCTACGATTGATTGAATCCACCGCTGCTATTAGAGAATGATTCTCTTGAGACGTTTAATTGTTGTAAGACAGAAAAAATGAATATGAATATTTAGAAAGTATTGAGAATGAATCCTTATTTATTAATTGTTACGATTTTTGTGGCCATCCTTTGGCTTCGAGCACGAGCACTCCGTAACGGAGATCCCTTGTGTTAAGCAGAGCACGATCCTTAGTTAAAAACCTTTAGTTTCTGCTTGGTTTCACTTAATGTTGGGTATGATCCTTTGGTTTTTCCTTGGTGTTCCTTAATGTTGGGTATGATGATGTATCCTTTGGTTTTTTCCTTGGTGTTCCTTAATGTTGGGTATGATCTTTTGGTTGTTCCTTGGTGTTGGGTATGGTCCTTTGGTTGTTCCTTTTGTTCTTAATGTTGGGTATGATCCTTGGTTTCTCCTTGGTGTTGGGTATGATCCTTTGGTTGTTCATTGGTGTGGGTATGGTCCTTTGTTGTTCCTTGGTGTTTCTTAATGTTGGGTATGATCTCCTTGGTGTTGGGTATGATCCTTTGGTTGTTCATTGGTGTTGGGTATGGTCCTTGGTTGTTCCTTGGGTATGTTGGGTATGTCCTTTGGTTTCTCCTTGGTGTTGGGTATGATCCTTTGGTTGTTCATTGGTGTTCCTTAATGTTTGGAATGCTTTGTTGTTATGATCCTTGGTGTTCCCACTCAATGTTGGTATGATCCTTTGGTTGTTCCTTGGTGTCTTAATGTTGGTATGATCCTTTGGTTGTTCCTTGTGTCACTCAATGTTGGGTATGATCCTTTGTTGTTCCTTTGGTGTCACTCAATGTTGGGTATGATCCTTTGGTTGTTCCTTGGTGTCACTCAATGTTGGGTATGATCCTTTGGTTGTTCCTTGGTGTCACTCAATGTTGGGTATGATCCTTTGTTGTTCCTTGGTGTCACTCAATGTTGGTATGATCCTTGTTTGTTCCTTGGTGTTCCTTCAATGTTGGTTATGATCTTTGGTTGTTCCTTGGTGTTCCTTAATGTTGGTTATGTCCTTTGGTTGTTCCTTGTGTTCCTCAATGTTGGGTATGATCCTTTGGTTGTTCCTTGGTGTCACTCAATGTTGGGTATGATTCCTTTGTTGTGTCCTTGGTGTTCAATGTTGGGTATGATCCTTTGGTTGTTCCTTGGTTGCAATGTTGGGTATGATCCTTTGGTTGTTCCTTGGTGTCACTCAATGTTGGTATGATCCTTTGGTTGTTCCTTGGTGTTCCTATCCTTTGGTTGGTCCTTGGTGTCACTCAATGTTGGGTATGATCCTTTGTTGTTCCTTGGTTCACTAATGTTGGTTATGATCCTTTGGTTGTCCTTTGGTGTTCCTAATGTTGGGTATGATCCTTTGGTTGTTCCTGGTGTTGGTTGTTCCTTGGTGTCACTCAATGTTGGGGATGATCTTTGGTTGTTCCTTGGTGTTCCTTAATGTTGGGTATGATCCTTTGGTTGTTCCTTGGTGTCACTCAATGTTGGGTATGATCCTTTGGTTGTTCCTTGGTGTTCCTAATGTTGGTTATGATCCTTTGGTTGTTCCTCCTTGGGTATGATCCTTTTGTTGTTCCTTGGTGTTCCTTAATGTTGGGTATGATCCTTTGGTTGTTCCTTGGTGTTCCTTAATGTTGTTATGATCCCTTTGGTTGTTCCTTGTGTTCCTTCAATGTTGGTATGATCCTTTGGTTGTTCCTTGGTGTTCCAATGTTGGGTATGATCCTTTGTTGTTCCTTGGTGTTCCTTAATGTTGGGTATGATCCTTGGTTGTTCCTTGGTGTCACTCAATGTTGGTATGATCCTTTGGTTGTTCCTTGGTGTTCCTTAATGTTGGGGTATGATCCTTTGGTTGTTCCTTGTGCAATGTTGGTATGATCCTTTGGTTGTTCCTTGGTGTCACTCAATGTTGGTATGACCTTTGTTGTTCTCATCCTTTGGTGTTCCCACTCAATGTTGGTATGATCCTTTGGTTGTTCCTTGGTGTCAC
Source organism: Doryteuthis pealeii (assembly GCA_023376005.1). Lineage (NCBI taxonomy): Eukaryota > Metazoa > Mollusca > Cephalopoda > Myopsida > Loliginidae > Doryteuthis > Doryteuthis pealeii. Next base: position 2,494,352 of record CM042151.1, read on the forward strand.
TCAATGTTGGGTATGATCCTTTGGTTGTTCCTTGGTGTCACTCAATGTTGGGTATGATCCTTTGTTGTTCCTTGTGTCACTCAATGTTGGGTATGATCCTTTGGTTGTTCCTTGGTGTCATCAATGTTGGTTATGATCCTTTGGTTGTTCCTTGGTGTTCTAATGTTGGTTATGATCCTTTGGTTGGTTTTCCTTGGTGTCACTCAATGTTGGGTATGATCCTTTGGTTGTTCCTTGGTGTTCCTTAATGTTGGTTATGATCCTTTGGTTGTTCCTTGGTGTCACTCAATGTTGGGTATGATCAATGTTGGGTTATGATTTGGTTGTTCCTTGGTGTCACTCAATGTTGGGTATGATCCTTTGGTTGTTTCCTTGGTGTCACTCAATTGGGTATGATCCTTTGGTTGTTCCTTGGTGTCCTTAATGTTGGTTATGATCCTTTGGTTGTTCCTTGGTGTCCACTCAATGTTGGGTATGATCCTTTGGTTGTTCCTTGGTGTTCTTTAATGTTGGTTGATGATCCTTTGGTTGTTCCTTGGTGTTCCTTAATGTTGGTATGATCCTTTGGTTGTTCCTTGGTGTTCCTTAATGTTGGTATGATCCTTTGGTTGTTCCTTGGTGTCACTCAATGTTGGGTATGATCCTTTGGTTGTTCCTTGGTGTCACTCAATGTTGGGTTATGATCCTTTGGTTGTTCCTTGGTGTCACTCAATGTTGGGTATGATCCTTGGTTGTTCCTTGGTGTCACTCAATGTTGGGTATGATCCTTTGGTTGTTTCCTTGGTGTCACTCAATGTTGGGTATGATCCTTTGGTTGTTCCTGGTGTTCCTTATGTTGGTATTGATCCTTTGGTTGTCCTTTGGTCCTTCATGTCCTGTATAATGTGGTGTTTCCTTAATGGGTTATGATCCCTGGTGTCACAATGTGTGGGTTATGATCCTTTGGTATGATCCTTTGTGATCCTTTGTTGTTCCTTGGGTCACTCAATGTTATGATCCTTTGGTTGTTCCTTGGTGATCCTTGTGATCCTTGGTGTCCTATGTTGATCCTTTGGTTGTATCCTTGAGTGTCACTCAATGTTGGGTATGATCTTTGGTGTTCCTTGGTGTTCCTTAATGTTGGTTATGATCCTTTGGTTGTTCCTTGGTGTTCCTTAATGTTGGTTATGATCCTTTGGTTGTTCCTTGGTGTCACTCAATGTTGGGTATGATCCCTTTGGTTGTTCCTTGGTGTCACTCAATGTTTGGGTTATGATCCTTTGGTTCTTCCTTGTGTGTCACTCAATGTTGGGTATGATCCTTTGGTTGTTCCTTGGTGTCACTCAATGTTGGGTATGATCCTGGTTGTTCCTTGGTGTTCCTTAATGTTGGTTATGATCCTTTGGTTGTTCCTTGGTGTCACTTCAATGTTGGGTATGATCTTTGGTTTGTTCCTTGTGTTTCCTCAATGTTGGTATTGATCCTTGGTTGTTCCCTTGGTGTTCCTTAATGTGTTATGATCCTTGGTTGTTCCTTGGTGTCACTCAATGTTGGGTATGATCCTTTGGTTGTTCCTTGGTGTTCCTTAATGTTGTTATGATCCTTTGGTTGTCTCTTGTGTTCCTTAATGTTGGTTATGATCCTTTGGTTGTTCCTTGTGTCACTCAATGTTGGGTATGATCTTTGGTTGTTCCTTGGTGTCCTTAATGTTGGTTTATGATCCTTTGGTTGTTCCTTGGGGTGTCACTCAATGTTGGGTATGATCCTTTGGTTGTTCCTTTTGGTGTCACTCTTGGGTGTGTTCCTTGGTTATGTTGGTTATGATCCTTTGGTTGTTCCTTGGTGTCACTCAATGTGTTGGGTATGATCCTTTGGTTGTTCCTTGGTGTCCTCCTTAATGTTGGTTATGATCCTTTGGTTGTTCCTTGGTGTCACTCAATGTTGGGTATGATCCTTTGGTTGTTCCTTGGTGTTCCTTAATGTTGGTTATGATCCTTTGTTTTTCCTTGGTGTTCCTTATGTTGGTTATGATCCTTTGGTTGTTCCTTGGTGTTCACTCAATGTTGGGTATGATCCTTTGGTTGTTCCTTGGTGTCACTCAATGTTGGTATTGATCCTTTGGTTGTCCTTGGTGTCACTCAATGTTGGGTATGATCCTTTGGTTGTTCCTTGGTGTTCCTTATGTTGGTATGATCCTTTGTTGTTCCTTGGTGTCACTCAATGTTGGGTATGATCCTTTGGTTGTTCCTTGTGTTCCTAATGTTGGTTATGATCCTTTGTTGTTCCTGTGTCCTTAATGTTGGTTATGATCCTTTGGTTGTTCCTTGGTGTCACTCAATGTTGGGTATGATCCTTTGGTTGTTCCTTGGTGTCCTTAATGCTTGGTTATGATCCTTTGTGGTTGTTCCTTTGCGTGTCACTCAATGTTGGGTATGATCCTTTGTTGTTCCTTGGGTGTCACTCATGTTGGGTATGATCCTTTGTTGTTCCTTGGTGTTCTTAATGTGTTGATGATCCTTTTGGTTGTTCCTTGGTGTCACTCAATGTTGGGTATGATCCTCCTTGTGTTCCTTAATGTTGGTTATGATCCTTTGGTTGTTCCTGGTGTCACCAATGTTGGTTATGATCTTGTTGTTCCTTGTGTTCCTTAATGTTTGGTTATGATCCTTGTTGTTCTTGGTGTCACTCAATGTTGGGTATGTTCCTTTGGTTGTTCCCTTGGTGTTCCTTAATGTTGGTTATGATCCTTTGGTGTTCCTTGGTGTTCCTTAATGTTGGTTTATGATCCTTGGTTTGTTCCTTGTGTTCCTTATATATATATTTACCAAACCCCTCTGCACGAGCAGGATGCGATACACAAGGTCAATTTTTTAAGCGGAGTTTAACAGGTTTGAATTCAGAGTTTTCTTTCTTCTATACTGGTTACCTAGTCATGGTTAAAGAGCCCAGCCTTCCCTGCTATTTACCAATAACTGGAGGGAGAATTGGATTCATACCGTTCCCAAGGGTTTTAGCGCCATGTGAAAAGCCAACAGCTTCGTACAGGAATTGAACTCGGGTCGACGAGTCCATTTCCCACGACTCTAACCATTGGAACACGCGCCTCTCCAGGGTATATAATCAGCGCATTTGAGACCCCTGCCGACAGGGCGAAAAATGTATTTTTAGCAAAAAAAACTAAAATTACACGTTTTTATTTTGCTCCCATTATCTATTTAGGTCTCTTTGGAAATAAACCAATGGCATTAATTTCAATTTGCCCCCTTATTTATATATCCAAAGTTACAGAGACCAGTCTGCCCTACTATTGCCGTCCCGGTCGACCACTATGTGTAATTCCAGATCTCTAGAAATAGAATATAATCAGCGCATTTGAACCCCAGCCGACGGGGCGAAAAAAGTATTTTTTAGTAGAAAACCTACAATAACAAAGAGTTTATATTGTACTCCCAGTCTCTACTTAAGTTCGTTCTTAAAATAAACCAGTGGCATTACTTCCACAGTGCCCCTTGTTATTATAATATATATATATATTATATATAACTATATGTGTGTGTGTGTGTGTGTGTGTGTGTGTGTATGTGACCGAAGATTTATCCAAAACTTGGTAGTAAGGGATGATTCTATATGTGATTTCTAAGACCACACTGTATTATTATTGTATGATCCAGTATGTATAAATACAGTGAATCTTTAAAATCACTAAAAGAGAGCTCAATGGTGTAATAAAATTTTAGATTATATACAGAAGCAATAATTATCTTAGAAAGGAAGAACTCAACACCGTAATTCCATAATAAATTTATTTCGCCACCAAAATTGGGCGCTATATTAAATCTAAGTTGATTTAATATAGCTCCCAAATTTCAGTCTCATCAGATGGGGATCAATTTACTTTTGAAATTGCACTTCTTCAAAAAACAAAAGTAGGATTTAAAAAAATAAATTCAAACAAAAAACAAAAAAATATTTTTTTTTAACAATATAAGATTGTCACCATGGTCAGACAGGAAGTCGAATGAGAAAAAAGAGAATACATCTCAAGTTTGGCTCCAAATATATATTTATAAAATATAAATATATATTATATATATATATATATATATTATTACATTTATATATTAATTATACCAAGCGTGTTGGTAGATCCTTGCGGAGAGAAAAAACCCCAGCAGAAAGTTTGATTGTAAAAATATACTACCAAACATCAACCAGGAAGAAAAAAAAATTTTGGAAAAAAAAAATAAAAGACCAAGATATTCGTTACCAACAAAAAATAATCTATTGGTATAGTATTTGCGCATAAAAGAAAAAACAATTTTATATGTATATATATGTATATAAGAACATAATATATATATATGTATTCATATAACCGCTAGGAGAAGCTAATATGTAAAAAGTGCTCGATATCTAAGTAGAGCCAAGTAATAAGGATAATCTACTGAGTCACGACGAACCTACTATGAGTTCGCATAAAGCTCTTCAGGGCTAAAATCTGACTATATATATATATATATATATATATATATATATATATATATATTTGTGAATAAAAAGGCCTTAAATACCATGGGTATCGGTTATGGACACATTTCGCGAGTATGCCCACGAGCTTCTTCAGACCACTGATATTTTTATTTAGACAGGCACATGTCCAAAACTCTTCTTATATTCATACATTTCTCCCGCCTCAAGGGGTGATCGTTATTGCATTTTTTCTTTTCGAGTGTCTTTTTTATTAGTGGAAATTTTCTTTTTTCTTTTTCCTTTCCCCTTCTCTTTTTTCCTTTGCATGGTTGGGAGGTGTTTTTTATGTGTCTGCCTAGCCTGGTGGTAAATTCCTTAGTTGGGTTTGACTGACCCACAGAATTCTACTTCTATTTATGGCCTCGATGCCCTTTCACTCTAAGTGGGTCAAGTGGGTTGCAGGGAAGGTGTTTCTTTTTTTCCTCGCGGGTGGGGGTATCTGAGTTTACTTTATTATGGTTTCAAGCCTTTATTTTTCTTTAAGTATCTTAGCGCGTTTTATTTTAAAAATAATTTAAACAATGCACAGCAGACTCCATCCAACCTACTTTGATAATTATTCTATCTTTTACCAAAATTCAGGCACCTACAAACCTAGTGTGTCGTTTTCGACGTCAAAATAAAAAAATAGTATCATTGTAAAATATATATAATATAAAAAAAAACAGCAAAGAAAGAATTGGTCATCACTAATGAAACGTTTGTGCGCTCTACGCCAGTTTTTTTACTTGGTACGCAGTAAAAACGATGAAGTTGCACGCCTCCACAACAACTGCAATGATGAAAAACCGAATGAGATTCCGGGAAAGTAAAGATTGGAAGAAACAAAAAACAAAACAAAAAATAATAAAACAAAAAAGAAAAAGAAAAGATAATGACTGATGCTTTCAGTATCCATCCCATTTATAAATAATCGAAAGAGCAACATAAAAATTGCTTAATTTCTCTTTACAGTCTTGGAGCCAAGCACCATAAGGCGTTCCATGATGAATCATTAAGTTTATTAGCATTGTTAGAGTTTGGACACTAACAGACTACAACGAATACTTATGGTATTATAATTTATCAATGTCAGTACCATTGAATTATACATAAATATAATTATTTATTTAATTCTAAATATAATAATTAATTATTAATTATATATCACACCTGCATTAGCTGATGTATCATCTCAGAATCTGGGTGGACAGACAAAGTCTCCTCGAGGTCTCCAGGAACTCTTCTGAAGATTGTTTCGGATGCGTATCAATCCTTCCTCTGATTCCAGAACTTTCCCAACCCGTTTTCCAATCCTTTTGGACACTGTTCCCAAGTGCACCAACCACAATTTGTTATCACTTTACCACTTTCATGCTGCCACAAGCTTTTTCATTTCTCTGCATCTCTCT
>CM042151.1:2500351-2505351 GCA_023376005.1 Doryteuthis pealeii
AGAGAGAAGAGTGAAGACGGAGAAGGCGTAATTTGACATATTGATATTGAAAAATGTGATTTTATTCAATATTGCATTAGTATTATTGATTTTTAACTGTTTGGTTTTATATTTTAATGCACTAATAAGCAAAAAATCTCTAAAATGGGATTTAAATGAAATCATTAACAAAAAATAAATGTGAATTTTAGTTCATTTATTCTAACTTTATACTAAATGTTCCAAATAATATAATTATCATGCACTACTTGAAAGACGTGCAGTGATGGATATGATGTAATTTCATTTGCATATTTTTTTTATTCAATATACCATCTGGTTTACAAATGTTTTTATAATGCATTCTTATTAGACTTTCTATTTATACGATATTCATACAATTAAAACTTAATAATCTTTGCACCCGGGAGAGCGCCATCATATTTCTAGTAATAAGTATAAGAGGAACTGAAAAGATAGAACAAATATTGGATCATTAGCAGAGAACTAAAAAAAGTTATGGAATAGTGAGGAAAGCTAAAGTAGGTGATAGCAATTGTAGTTGGTGCACTGGAACAGTCCCAATTACAGGATTTAAGAAAGGGTCTGGAATGTTTGGAATCAGAGGAAGGATGGAATACTCACATTCAGTAACAGCTGCAACTGGCTGCATATCTGCCAGAATACTCAGAAGAGGTCCTGGAGACCGAGAGACTTGTGTCACTCAACTCCGTGAAAAGACCATCAGCTAACACTGATGTGAAAACTCAAAAGGAATAAAATAATAATAATAATAATAATATAATAAATATAAGACTAATGATGATAATAATATATATAAATAGCCATATAGCAGGACAAACTATATCAAAAGCAAAATTGATAGATACAAATCGTAAATGTAGACTGTGCAGATGACAGAGATGAGACTGTAAATCCACGTACTAAGTTGAAATGTAGCAAACTAACACATCCTAGGGAATATACAAAACTAGGCATTATGGGATTTGAGGAAGGTGATCGCACTGGGCAATATGTGCCAAAAATTATTTGAACGCATGCTAAAAAATGGTATATGTAATAAATCATAGAAAAATTTTTCTTATGAGAACTGAATATCATAAAATTCTTACTCATTTGCAAACTTTGAGATATAAAACGGATCCGCACTTATTCCCAGCAAGAAGAAGACTCAGGTGTTGTTGATTTGACAAAAAAGAAAGAACTTGTCAAACTTGGACTGATTTTGTCAGTTCCAGCAGATCACAGGTGAGATGAAGGAAAAGAAGATATCTGAACCTTGCCGAGAACTGAAAGTTATGAATATGAAAGGATCAAAGTTTATTACCAATTGTAGCTTGGTGGCACTTAGGAGACAGTTCGAAAAAGACTTGGAGAGAAAGTTGACATAAAGTGACCAAAAGGTTAGACTATGCCGTAAAATCCAACCAAGTAGTAGAATGACGAATGAAGGAGCGAGACACGAACGAAATTTTTAATTAAATATATAGAAGTGCTACAGATGAAAAGAGATATAGACAGGAAAAGAAAGAAATAGAAAGGAATGAAATAAGAAAATTTGAAAAAATAATGGAAGAAAAGTAGAAAGAGAGAGAAGAGGAAGTGAAGAGAGAGAGAAGAGAGAGAGAGAGATGAGAAGAGAATAAAAAGTGGGTAAAATATTACTAGTAATATATAATGAGATTATTGAGAGAGACAGAGAGAGGGGGGGAGAGAGGAGTTATAAGCGTCCAGGCTATTACCTTGTAAACTGGTTGAGTGACGCAGAGGCGAGGGAGAGAGAAATAGAAGAGTGGAAAAATAAGATAGATGGCTGGAGAGAGAGAGGAGTAATGAGGAGGTGGAGGGGGAAGAGGAGTGAGAGTGGGGGAAGATGGAGAAGGGGTGAATCTAAGGTTCAAGAAACTCATTATATGTAAGAAGATTTTTTAGTATAAAGTACGACGTCACAGGGAATGAATAAATTAATTAAATTATAATACGGTACGAAGAAAAGAAAGAAAGAAAGAAAAAAAGAAGAAAGAGGAGAGAAGGAAAGAATGAAAAGAAAAGAATTGTGGTTCAAGTAGCTGAGACACTTTCGAAGAAAGGAAAGAAAAAGATAGTATGTTTGTAAGGATGGAAAGAAAGAAGCGAAAGAAAGAATTAGATGTGAGCAAGTAGCTATGACACTTTGATTGGGGAAAGAAAGAAGAATGATAGAGTGTGTAGGGATGAGAAGGATAGAAAAAAAGAAAGAAAAAGAGGAAAGAAAGAAGGAAAGAATTATTAGGTGTGTAGGATGAGATTGAGAAGAACGATAAGAAAAAAGGAAGAAACAAGAAGGAAGGAAAGAAGTGAGAAAATGAGTGTGTACAGGATGAGAAAGATACGAAAATGTAAAGAAAGAAAGAGAGGAAAGAAAGGAAGGAAAGAAAGAAGGTTTAGATAGTTTGTAAGGTTGAAGAGAGAAAGAAAGGATAGGAGTAAAAGGAGTATTAGACATGAGAAGAAGAAAAAAAAGAAGGGAATGAGGAGCAGCAAGGAAGAATGAAAAAAATAGAATTAGAGAGCAGTAGCTGTGACACTTTGGGGGAGAAAGAAAGAAGGAAGATAGAGTGTGTAAGATAGAATAAGAAAGAAAGAAAGATAGAAAAGAGAAAGAAAGAAGATAGAAAGAAAGAAGTATAGATTAGAAAGAAAGAAAGAAGAATGCAAAGAAAGAAAGACTTTAATAGAAAAGAAAGATAGAAGATAGAAAAAAGAAAAAGAAAAGAAAGAAATGAAAAGAAGATAGAAAGGAAGGGATAGAGAGAAATAAAGAGAAGAAAGGAAGAGAAAGCATAGAAAGAAAGAAAGAAAAGAAAGATAGAAAGGAAGATAGAGTAAGAAGAAAAAAAGATTATATTAGATGTGTATAGGATGAAAAGAAAGAAAGAAAAGAGGAGAAGATAGGAAGAAAGATAAGAAAATAGAAAGTAATAGAAAGAAAGAAGATAATTATTAGAGTGTGAAATTGGATGAGAAAAGAATAGAAAGAAAGAAATGGAAAGAAAGGATAGATAAGAAGAAGAAAGATATAGATGAAAGAAAAAAAGAGAAAGATAGAATAAGATAAGAGAAAGAAAAGAAGTGAAAGAAAGAAAGAAAGAAAGATAGAAAGAAAGAAGATAAGTAGAAAGAAAGAAAGAAAGAAGATAGAAAGAAAGAAAAAAGATAGAAAGAAAGAAAAAAAGAAAAAGAAAAAGAAAGAAAGATAGAAAGAAAAAGAAAGAAAGAAAGATTAGAGTTGAAGGATAAAAGAAAAGAAATAGAAGAAAGAAAGAAAGAAAGATAAGAAAAAGAAAGACAAGAAAAAAAGAAAGAAAGAAAGATGAAGAAAGAAAGATATATTAGATGTGTGGATGAGAAAGAAAGAAAGAAAGAAAGAAAGAAAGATAGAAAAGAAAAGAAAGAAAGAAAGATTAAAGTGTGTAAAGGATGAGAAAGAAAAAAAAGAAAGAAAGAAAGAAGAAAGAAAGGCGAAATAAAACGAGAAAGATGGCAATTAGGCAGACTGTGTTATGAAAGTTCTGCAATATTGGTCAACATTGTTCCATTTGACTCGTAAGAGCCGAAGCCCCGTTGCATATGGTAGAGATCCATTTTGTTATGAGGAGCAAACACCGAAAAGGTCAACACTACTCTCCTTCGGGCAGAGCCAGCACTTTACCTCAGCCCGACCCTTATCACCATCCACGCCCAATAATAATAACTGCTCTGCGCAAGGCCAAGGAAGCGTGATAAGTGGGCGCAAAAGAAGTGATATGTATGAGTAGCCTAGTGTTATTATTAACGGGAATGCATTGTGGTTGGCCAATAATTTCATAAAACGAGGCCCGTAGCTTCACACGCACCTCCCGATGAGAGCGAAAACGAGTGGACAATGAAGCGACAGAAGATTCCGTTCAAACATCACTCAGATATCGTCACCGATGTAATATCAAGTGCGCTCATTTTATTTGTGATTTGTTTCTTTTTAATATGCCAGCTAAGCGCGATTTTTTGGAACGCGCGCGCTGCATTATGAGCGCGCCGTTCCAGTATCTTCCCGATAAGAAGATGAAAAAAAGTCACGTGGGCTTGTTATTCTGTTTCGTAGGGATCCTTCATCACAATAAACTCACCTCATACGAATCAAACCCACTTTGGAGGCTGAAGACCAACTTTTAAGGAAGTCTAGAAAGGAACAAGTCATTGTATCCAATTACGCATTATACATTAATGAAGGCGGGGGAATAACTATGGGGGGATAAATAGATGTTCCGTATATCTACAAAGCTCCGCTGAGAGGGGAGGAAAACAAGCGAATCACAGTCTTACAGCCAAACCTTCCCCTGGTCAAACACGTTCTCGTCCTCGCCTAGCAGCTGCAAATCCGTCACCGTAGTATCGAATAATAATTTTTAGCAGTTTAAAATCACATTTCTTTTACTCGGTTGTTCGCGTCAGTCAAACCTGCTAGTCCTGCTGACTACTCACTGCCCAGCGCTTGACTCACATGTTATTTATGTACGTATTTACCGAAACTTCCTGGCACTTTGCGTCCGTCCAGTGCCTAATTCGCACTGTTGTTTTTGCATGCGGGACGCGGGTTTGATACCGGCAGGCAAGAAATGTCTTGATCTTTTTTGTGTTCTCCGTCATTACTTACGTCCTATATATACTCAAACAAGAACAACAACCACAATGTGGAACATGTCAAACACCTTTGACAGTCAAACACCTTTGACAGTTAAAACAATTTTCAAGATACCATATACTGATTTAAAATCTAAAATTAATAGATTCCTTCATACAAAATGGCAACAGCACTGGAATAACAACATCCACAATAAACACTTCCTAATCAAACCCACTTTGGGTGGCTGGAGACCAACTTTAAGGAAGTCTAGAAAGGAACAAGTCATTGTATCTCGATTACGCATTGGTCATACAAGACTAACGCACTCCTATATACTCAAACAAGAACAACAACCACA
>CM042151.1:2512851-2536147 GCA_023376005.1 Doryteuthis pealeii
ATTGTATTTTTTTAAGAGATTGTCTGCTTCTTTTTATTTCTTTTTTTCCCTTTTTTTTCTTCTTTTTTTTCTCTTCTTCTTTTTTTGTTTTTATATTCTAAGCTTTTCTTCTTTCTTGCCTTTATTTTTTATTATTATTATTATTATTATTATTATTATTATTATTATTTACTCCTTTTGAATTTTCACATCAGTGTTAGCTGATGGTCTTTCACTGGAGCCTGAGTGACAGCAAGTCTCCTCAGGTCTCCAGGACTCTTCTGAGTATTCTGGCAGATTGCAGCAGTGCAGTGTTCTGAATGGTTTCAATCCTTCCTCTGATATCCAAACTTTCCAAACCCTTTTCTAATGCTTTTGGGACTGTTCCAAGTGCACTAACTACAATTGGTATAACTTTCACTTTCATATTCCATAACTTTTTCAGTTCTCTGGCAAGGTCCAGATATTTGTCATTTTTTTCATTTTCCTTTAACTTCACCCTGTGATCTGCTGGCACTGCAAAATCAACCAGTTGACAAGTTCTTTCTTTTTTCGTTAATCAACACTAGGTCTGGCCTTCTTGCTGGGATAAGGTGATCCGTTTTTATCTCAAAGTCCCATTATTATTATTATTATTACTAGTAAATATATGCACCCTCCGGGTGCAAGTATTTAAGCTTTAATGTAATAAAATATTGTATTAAATTAGAAAGGCTAATGAAACTAAATAAGAATACAGATAAAAAGATTTGAAACAGAAGGAGTATAATAAAGATTTGAAACACAGGGAGTATAATAAAAAATGGAACAACTGAAACTTACTCTTCCATCACTCTCGTCTTTCATTGTTATTTTTTCTAATTTAAGTATTTAGTTATAAGAGGAAGTAAAGAATAAAATGACAGTTATTTTTTCTTGTTAATGGATTTCATTTAAGATTCATTGAAGAGATTTTTGCTTATATTCATTAAAATAAAACCAAACAGTTAGAAATCAATAATACTAAGCACATATTTATTAAATTCAATTTTTTAATATTGATATGCAAATTAGCCTTCCCATTCACACTGTAAACCGCTATTTTGTTGTATATATAAATACAATTGCATGTTGTCGGTATGTAGACATAGTTAACAGTATTAATAATGTAAGACAATTTTATTAATAATTGAGGTTTAGATAAAAATAAAATCATGGAGAATGTGATGTCAATAACTAAGAGAATTGTGACTTGAGTAGGAATATAGTTTCGGTTACAGACACAAAAACACACAATCTCCATTATAATAAGATTATTATTATTATTATTATTATTAACAACAACAACAAAATAAAACTTTTATATTTAAAAAAAGAAATCTTTAACATTTTGTTTGTTATTTGTATCTGTTTTCCTGTTGACCATGTAAAGTTTTATCCTCTACTCTTTATTATTACTTTCTTGATTCTTAGCCATTCATCATTAGGTTTCGTTTAGGAATTTTAAAATCCTTCTTTTTTTTTTTGGCCTTTTTGTTTATTTATTCTAAAAGTGTATTTATTTTGTCTTTAACTTTCATTTCACTTCCAATCCCCATTTCGGTGTTGTCTGAATTTGATTTGCTCAATATTTTTTATTTATTATTTCTTTCTTTTTATTTTAGCTTTAATATTGTATATACACTTTTTATTTCTATCTCATATCTACAGTAACACATTATATATATATATATATATATATATATATATATATATATATATATATATATATATATATATATAATGCAAAAGTCCAGAGAAGAAATCTTCCTTACGACATAGGTTTTTTTTAAAAACAACTTGTCGCAGTTTGAGAGCTCAATGTGTGCTCTTATTGTTAGAGTCACAGAGCAAATTTATATTTAAATAAATAACAAAAGACTTAGAGATCCTGCATTATAGACTATTTCAGGGAGCTTAGACAAAAATGTCTAATTCTCCCGACTCATCTTATGAGTCGGGAGAATTAGACATTTTTGTCTAAGCTCCCTGAAATAGTCTATAATGCAGGATCTCTAAGTCTGTTGTTATTTATTTATATATATATATATATATATATTATATATATATAATATATATATATATATATATATATATATATATACAAAGAAATTACGGTGCCAGTTGGTTTAAGCTGGTGGCACTGAGGAGCTCGTCTTGACTACGTCGAAACCTCACGGCAACAGATAGAAAGTTTCATTTGTTATAATAACGCCTACAAACGCAGATAACCTCTACAGTAATATGTTAGAACATTGGTAGGAAGTCGCACCGCAGCTGTAAGGAATCTAATTATGTCGACGCCCTTCAGATGTGATGATTGTATTAAGAAAATAAAAACACTTGCCTAATCTCTCGCTGTTCGCGATTGTCCGCTTTATTTGCCGTGTTCGCTTTGTTTTGTTTCCGCCTACTTGTTTATTTGATAAAATGGGCAGATAACTCTTGAGTAATGTTTTTGTCAAATTAGCATCATATCGCTGTAAGTGAATCATCTCCGTTAGATTACATAGAGATAACGATCAACATCTTGCTTTAATTGGGAGTAGCGTTTAAGAGCCGAATAGATTAAATAAGACGCTGAAATATTAGATTTTCGCAAATATAGATACGCGTCTAACTTAAGTAGTAACACTATATCTAGTTAAGTATCTTTGTCTGTCTGTCTTTCTCTATATATATGGATCTATCTATCTATCTCTCTGTCTCTGTCTCTCTCTCAATATATATATATATATATATATATGTATATATATATATATATATATATATTATTATAATGGAGATTATGTGTTTGTTTGTCTGTAACCGAAACTATATCATTACTCAAGATCACTGTCCATTTAGTTATTATACATTACATTCTCCATGAATCATTTTTATTAAAGCCTCAATCATTAATAAAATTGTTTATCATTATTAATACCGCTGGTCATTTCAACAAACTAATAACATGCAATTGTATTTATATATACAACAAATAGCGGTTTACTGTGTGAACGGCAAGCCTAATTTGCATATTGATATTTAAAATTTGATTTTAATAAATATGTGCTTGGTATTGCTGATTTTTAATTATTTGATTTTATCTTAATGAATATGAGTAAAAATCTCGGAGATAAATCTTAAAAGAAAGCAATTAACAAAAAGAAATAACTGTAATTTTATTCTTTACTTCCTAATTTAACTAAATAGTTAAATTAGAAAAGTTTAGCAAGGAAAGACGGGGGTGATGGAAGGGGAAGCTTCAGCTGTTATATTTTTCGATTATATCCCTCTCTGTTTCAAATCGTTTTATCTGCATTCTTATTTAGTTTCTTTAGACTTTCTAATTTAATATAACATTTTATGACATTAATACTTGCACCCGGAGGGTGCATATATTTGCTAGTATATATATATATATATATATATATATATATATATATATATATATATGTGTGTGTGAAAATAAAATGGAAATTAATCCGACAGTGTGAATATGATAAAATGAAAAAACAAAAGATGTTTACAACTGCATGGGCTCATCAGGAGAGTGTGCAAACCGTTTCGGGGCCTATCTCTCGACGGTTTAAAAAGCAATACCGGCCCATCCTCACTGATATGAGGACCCTTCGCAATATAACGCATCGACCGCACGTGGGTCGGTCATCAACAAAAATAAGATGGGAAAAATGACCGTTAGCAAAAACAGAACGCTGCTAGTCAAACGTTGGAATTAATCAAAAAATGCGCTGTCTATATTAAAAATAAAATGAATTTTATTAAAAATAAAATGAATTTTATTTAAAAATAAAATGAACCTCATTTTTAATTTTTAAAAATAATCAGAAGCATTATAGTTATAAATAAGACTCAAAAAAGTCTGGTGTAGAGTAATTTAACATATATATATATATATATATATATATATATATATATATATATATATATATATATATATTTATTTATTCATATTAACTAATACAAATAAAGTCTGTCTAACCATTGGTTTCTGAATATCACTTTTTCGGTGTTATTCGTCGTCAGAGACGTTGACTTTTGAAAAAAATGGACAGTTTTTAAACTTTTTGCTCGTGTTTACGTGATCCATTATTCATTCTTGCATTTTGCTTTCGTCATTCACCGGCATCACTATTTGTTGTCATTGGGTCTCATGTTTTTATGATGATTTCAAATTTTTCCGTTTTTATTTCTTTATTTTTTATTTTTATTTTAATTTTATTTTTATTTTAGTTTGTGTGTGTTTATTTATATGTGAATTCTTGATTATGGCGGTCTGAGGTTTTGGTTAGTCCAATTCCATATTAAAATTTTTTTCGATGTGGGCATGCCCTAAAAAATTAAGTTTTGTTATTTAGGAAATTGTGTTCAGAGTTTATTCCTTGAAGAATACGGAATTTTTCTGTTGTGCATAATTAGCATTTTTTTTAGCATTTTATATATATATATATATATATGTGTGTGTGTGTGTGTGTGTGTGTGTGTGTGTGTGTGTACAGTCATTCTGATAGCTTTTTGATTTAGTGCGTCCTGGGACGCACATATTTGCTTTGAATGAGTCCCCGGGAAAATTTATAGGTCCCAACAAAAATTTCTTAGTAGATTGTAAAATTTCTAAATAGATTGTTATATTGTTTTATTTACGATCTGAGGAAACAACTAATACCGTCTAACTCCTACCTTGTAACCTATCATGTGTAATTCGTTTCTAAGAATCAATTGAAATATATCTACAGTTAGCTTGAAATGGTGAGGGAAGAAAAAAAACACTGGGACACATGGATACGATTTTACTGCGTCCTTTTAGATTTCTATCAGCATCTCCATATATATATATATTATATATATTATATATATATATATATATGTGTGTGTGTGTGTGTGTGTGTGTGTGTGTGTGTTGTGTGAAGAAAAGGAAGTGAATCCGACGGTATGTAGTATATTAAGAAAGAATGAAAAAAACACAGGTTTAAATGGGTTAAGTGGTGAGTTTATTGGCCGACGCTGCAGTGTTTCGATGCTTTCTTTTCGATACACACACTTACACAGTCCCATACTCACACCGTAAAAGAGAATATTTGACGTCATATTTCAAGCCGTCTCCTTTTTTCAAACCTCAAATTTTAAACAGACTGAATAACAAGGACTACCACTCGCTTTTCTCGTTATTCTGTGATAAAAATTTATTTTTAGCTTCCATATACCAACAAATGCCCTGAAGATGATCTAATTAATAAATCGAAACACTGCGGCGTCGGCCAATAAACTCACCACTTAACTCATTTAAACCTGTGTTTTTTTTCATTCTTTCTTAATATACTACATATATATATATATATATATATATATATATATATATATATATATATATACTAGCAAATTATACACAAGTATTCATATCTTAATATAATTAAACACTATATCGAATAAGAATAATAAAATTAAATTAGAACACACAAGACTGTTGTTAATTTAAATTTATTCTAATTGCTTTCAATATAAAATTATACATACGATTACTTTAAATGCGTTTGAGAATTAAAAAACAATTACACTAAGTAATTATTTATTAAAATCGATTTTGTTCAAACCAGTATGCAAATTAGCCACACCATATTCTATGTAAACCTTTATTTCTTAGTGATATATAAAATACATCGCAAGATTTTAGACACACCAATAACATGGGCTGTTTTGTGTGTACTATCCAATAATAATATTTCCCACTTTATTCTACTAACCGATAATACGGTTACAAGCTTTATTCTACTATCCGATAATATGATTCCCAAGTAATCTACTAACTGATAATACGGTTACAACCTTTTTCTACTATCCTATAATATGATTTCCAACTTTATTCTACTAACCGATAATACGATTACAAGCTTGATCCTACTATCCATTAATATGATTTCCCACTTTATTCTACTATCCGATAATACGGTTACAAGCTTTATTCTGCTTTTTCATAATATGGTTCCCATCTTTATTCTACTATGTGATAATATGGTTTCCAACTTTATTCTACTAACTGATAATATGGTTACAAGCTTTATTCTACTATCTGATAATTTAATTTCAAACTATTCTACTAACTGATAATATGGTTACAAACTTTATTCTACTATCCGATAATATGATTTCCAACTTTATACTACTATTTGATAATGCGATTACAAGCTTTATTCTACTAACCAATAATACGGTTCACTTTTTTATTTTACTATTTGATAAACGCATTAATAACACGGACAATTCGGGGCCTGTGTTTGTTAATGTAAATTAACAGTGTTGATCCAAGGGGGATATCCCCCCAGGCAACACCTGCCCCCTTGATTTAAAGGGACAGGGCTAGGTTTATTGCCCAGTGCCTGAGGCACCCCCTTGAGGGGGAATGTCGACGGGATCAACGCATTTTCCGCACCTACCACCCATGAGTCTCAGCTCGCGGGTGGGCCCACATAAAAATGTCCTTGTGTCACGCCCTCACAAGTGGGATGAGAGGCAAATACATTAATAACATGAGCTGCTTTGAGGCTAAAATTATTCAGCTAGACCTTCATAGACATCGTTAATAGATAAGATGCTAATAAAGTCTAAATCAAGATAATAATCACTGAGTAAATAGCTAAAGGAATTGTGACATTGGTAGTGACGTAGTTTTGGTTACAGGCAGACATACAGCTAATCTCTATTATGATAAGATGTCCTGTTGACTGGGGCTGTAGAATACGTCGATTGATCCCCTCAAGGAAGTATCTGTTGCCTCTGTGTGGCAACTCGTAATGGCTGAGAACAGGACTGTGGTGTATGCGCGCTCTTTGACCAGGGTATTGTGCTTCCATGACATGCAACACCCCACTTCGGTCGTTACGTAGACTAGACGAGAGGGTGGAGAGACAGCCTTCGATAAATCGCCTGGCCATGTCAAGCTGGAGCAACTGAAGTATTGTCCCGATCGTATTCATTATATTGTTCTTATGACAAACAGCCACCCCTTCTTATCATATTTTATTAAATAGGTGTTTGAAGTCGATGGCTAAGGGTTAACCACCAGTATTTAGTAATGCACACGAAGTTAATGAAAATATCTATACAAATTTATTAATACACATGAAGTTAATGAAAATTATTTTGCCGTTTCATAATGCACATGAAGTTAATAAAAATCGTTTCATAATATATATATATATATATATATATATATTCGTCTATATATATATATATATATATATATATATATATATATATATATATATATTCTATTATATATATATAGTTCGTCTATAAAAGATAAGTCCCATTCCAACGGGCATGTATTGTACCAACTGAGATTAATCGAAAACTCGATTAATTCAACGAGTTAACCCTGAAGAATCAATCGATGAAACTCGAGTAGGTTACCTCTATCCATTATATAAATAAATTTTTGCTCTACATTGTATTGAGCACTTTGTATTTGTTTTTTCTCAGTCTTAACCCCTGGATACTGCGCGCTTCCAACGATCGTACTCGTACCCACCGGTAAGCCACTACTCATACATTAACACACACACACACACGTACACACACACACACACACACACCTATATATATATGTGTGTGTGTGTGTGTGTGTGTACATATATTATTATTATTGTTATTATTATTAAATTATTATTATTATCATTATTTACTCGTAATTAGCAATTAAGTCAAGAACTGACCCGTAGGTGTGTGTTGAGGAGGTTTCGACGTTTCTTAATGGGTATGTTTGTATATAGGGAGACTACATCAAGTCTATTCATGTTTGTGTTGTGGACGTTGATGAATGGCCTTGATGTAGTCTCCCTATATACAAACATACCCAATAAGAAACATCTAAACCTCCTCAACACACGCCTATGAAAAATCAAATTTAAATCAACCCTACCCATCAACTTTCATAATCAAATTTCCATAATCGAAATCTCCAAACACATCCCGAACATAACATATTTCAAATTCAACAACAAATATTACCGACAAAAATCCGGACTACCAATGGGCAACCCACCCAGTGGCGTCCAGGCCTGCCTATTCCTAGCATTTTTAGAATCAGGCCCCTTCAAATACAGAATACCGAAAACAACTGCATATATTTCAGATACATAGACGACATACTGATCCTCCTCCCAACAAACACCAAAAACAGATCGCCGACTAACTAAACTCCATAGAACCTACCATAAAATGTACCTATGAGAAAGAATCCAACACCACCTTACCATATCCAGGCCGTTGTCGTGTCGGTGCTGCTGTATGGCTGCACCACCTGGACCCTAACTAAGCGACTAGAGAATAAACTAGATGGGAGCTGCACAAGAATGCTGCGGATGATCATGAACAAGACGTGGAAACAGCATCCTACGAGAAAGCAGCTGTACGGCCACCTACCACATATCACCCAAACCATCCGAGTAAGACGGACAAGACACGCGGGACACTGCTGGAGAAGCAAAGACGAACTCATAAGCGACGTCCTCCTGTGGAAGCCAGCACATGGACGGGCTAGTGTGGGCCAACCAGCAAAAACGGACGTTGATCAGCTCTGTGCGGATGCAGGATGCTGCATAGAGGACCTCCCGAGAATGATGAGCGATAGGGACGGATGGAGAGAGATTGTCATGGATATCCGCGCTGAAAGCGCGGCATGATGATGATGATGATGATGATATATATATAATATATATATATATATATATATATATATATATATATATACAGGTGTCCCAGAAGTCGCGCACCATATAATTTGTTTTTTTGTTTTTGTTTTTTAGATTTTAGTGAATATGGGTGAGAAATTAACAATACAAGAAAGAGTTAAATTGTTTTTTATGTTTGGAAGAGATGGGGCTACATAGCGCTCTGTAGCTGAAGAATTCAACCGTACTCATCCCGAGCGAGAAAAACCATTGAACCATACCAATGTCTGCCGTTTGATAAAACGTTTTCAAGAAACTGGCTCACTTGCTAACCGTGAGAGATGTGGTCGACAAAAGAGTGCAACTGATGAAGCAACATCAACTATGGTTTTGGCGAATGTTGCTAGAAGCCCCGTGAAATCAGTAAGGAAAATAAGCCAGGATCTTACGATTAGCAAATCATCAGTACATCGTATTCTTAAGACACAGAAATTTCATCCGTACAAAGTCCATCTTGTGCAAGTTTTATAAAGAGAATTGATGTATGTATCAATGGAGAGGGTGAACAATTTGAGCATCTATTATGATTATGATGAATAAAATTGATATTCATATGTCTTTTTCCGCCCTGTCGGCAGGGGCGTTAGAATGCACCGACTGCACCTCTGCAGAGGGGTAAGACTCCCCCAATGGGGCCAACTGTTGACCGTGGGTGGCGACCCGTGATGCTTAAGGATAGAGCCCAGGTGGATGAGCAGTTCATGACATGCAATACTCCACTTTGGCCCTATCTTGGGCTAGACGAGCGGTCGGAGAGGCCCCCTACGATCAATCGGCTGGTTACGTCAAGCCCTAGCACCTATATGATTGCCCCAACCCTATTGCCCTTATGCAATCCCCAACCCCTTTTTATCATATGGGTGCTAGAGGCGGTGCTGCGGTCTACATCCTTGGAATGACGTTAAACTCTATCTGATGAGGTTCCAGTTTGGAGGTTTGGGAATGTGGAAACACCCCTTCATCACCATTGCTCCCTGGTCCACTCTGACCAGAGTGGTAGTACTTGTTCGGTCCCATCTATGGTTGAATAGAAAAATATCTATAAAAATATTGTATTATCCATTAAGAATTGATTTATTTCAAAACTTTATCGGCATTAAATCACCCATCGAGGTGTATATGCCGTAAAACAAAACAAACCAAACCAAATCATATGTCTTTTTATACTTTTTATTAGTATTTTCATAAATGTTGCGCCACTTCTGGGACACCCGTATATATATATATACATATATATATATATATATATATAATATAATATAATTATATATATATATATTACACACAAAGCACTACACACACACACATACATATATTTATATACATATGTGTGTGTATGTATGCATAGCGTGTTTTTTTAAATTCCCAAAGGTGAGTAATACTCCGTACCAGTCGTTTTCCTTTTCTCTTTTCCTCCCTCTCTCTCTCTCTCTCTCTTCTCTCATCTCTCTCTCTCTCTCTATCTCTCTACCTACCTACCTAACATAGGAGCATCTTGCTTGTTATGGTTATCTTTCCTTAGTCACGATACAGTGGTTTCCTCGGCTCCATGAAGGTTTTACCCGCTCGTGAGTGAGCGCTTGAAACGTTTGGAAGGCTGCTATTTCCGCGAAGACACAATGAATACTGATTCGCGAGCTTCATTAGCCGATGCGTTTTAGTTCCACTTTCACTGTCTCGATTGAGATATACTTCAATAACACATCTTCCTCCTCTCGAGCTGAAAGGAGAGACGTTTCACAGACATCGGCAATTGTCACGTTTCTTTCGTCGAATTTGCTTTTCTCCGCTTGTCAAGCAGAGTAACCAGAAATATCCGATACCCGTTTTCATAAGAGCGTTTTTGGCAACAAGAAAGCGCAGTCTCGTGAACTACCTGGTATCTATCGATAATGCTACTTTCAGGGACAGACAACTGTTATTGAGTTACATTTCTGAGGCAGCATGAGGAACATACGAAGTAAAGAAATATATATATTATATATTATCCTATATATTAATAGTATATATATATATATATTATGAAAATTGGAAATTAATCCGACAGTATGAACAATATACATTTTGAAAACATATGATGTTTGTTATGTGATTGCTGACAAGCTTGTTCGAACCAAAACGATAAGTTTCGTTTTGGTCGAAACAAGCTTCGTAGCATTCACATATACAAACAGTCATATGTTTTTTCAAAATGTTATATTTTCCATACTGTCGGATTAATTTCCATATATTATTTCCATTTTTGTTCAAATGAAACATTATAATCTGGATTTTAGCACCCTTGAAGACTTTCATATTATAAAATCCTTACGGACTTCACACCACTAGTAAATTTTGGAAACCTAACATCTTTCTTCAAATTACCATGTGGACTTGTATATTGGTTACAGCTGAAATATATTAACTATCTATTTTGTACCCACTTTAAACATTTTTATATACTTTTACAATTTTTACAATAAACTCTTTTGAGTTTACTTGAACTATAATGCTTCTGATTTTTAATTAAAAAAATAAAAATAAATAAATAAATAAATTTTTTTATTTTTAATTTTTTAAAACAAACATGCATTTTTCAAAAAATTTTCGCGGTTGATATCAGCGTTTCCGTTTTGTAACAGTCTTTTTAACGGATATTTTCTTCTCGTCTATGTCGCTCTGTTGATGAAGACCAACTTATCGTTTCTTGGTCGAAACAAGCTTGTCAGCAATCAATAAAAACATCAATATGTTTTTTCAAAATGTTATATTTCATATATATATATATATATATAGTATATATATATATATTATTCTCTCTCTCGTCTCTCTGCGTTCTCCGTCTCCCGGGAGTCTCTTCTTTCTCCTCTGCGGGCGTTATATATATATCTACCTCATCACTATGATATATTGAAAAAACAAAGGAGATGTTACCAAAATGCATGCATTGGGCTCACTCCACGGTAGAGAATGTGCAAACCGTTTCGGGGCTTCCTCTCCTCTGCACATTTCTCTGTGAGCCCATGCATTTGTAAACATCCTTTGTTTTTTCATATATCATATTTACCTGGTTGGTTTAAGTCCAATTTTATTTCAATAATATATATACTATAGTATTTTATATACATAGCGTGTGGTAGATCCTTGCGGAGAGAACAAACCCGGCAGAGAGTTTGTACTTGTAAAAATATACTACCCTCCAAACATCACCAGGAAGAAACACATTTTTTGAAAAAGAAAGACCAAGTATATTCGTACCAACAAAATAATATATTGGTATAGATTGGCCAAAAGAAAAAACATTTATATGTAATATATGTTATACTCTTAAGATGATATATATATTCATATAACCGCTAGGAGAAACTAATATGTAAAACTATACCAAACTTGTTGGTAAGATCCTCACGGGTGAGAAAACCAACAGCAAATAGTTTGGAATTGTAAAATTACTACAACATCACCGGGGAAAAGAAATTTGGAAAACAACAGAAAATGACCAAGATAATGCGTACTAACTTAAAAATTAATCTATTGGTACAATATTTGCCAAGAAAGAAAAATCGGGTTGCTCAGTCCGGTAGAGCGTTGGCTAGAAACCAACAAGGGTTCCTATTCGATCCCGAATCCTCGCCAAACTCAGCGTATGAGTAACAGCAAAGGATCTGTGGGGTAAAGTTAGGAGCTGATGGTAGGTGTGGAGCTCTCCACCTCAAACGCAAAAACAATCTCCTTGGTCTAGCGCTATTGAAAAGGGGATAGACTCCTCGCTGACCAGGCCTAATACCGACTTTAGGCCGCGGCGACGACGAACTTTACTTTCACTTATATATATATATATAATATATATTATATATATATAATACGAGAGAGAGAGAGGTAGAGAGAGCAGAGAGAGATAGGTAGACAAACACGGGATGTTGTCAACAATGTTTTTGGAACATCAATGCTTTCGTTTTGATTTAATTCATTTTCTGCTTCTCCTCTCGAGTAGCCGTTAAAAAAAGCTCTGATGATGATTTATAAAATGAATATTGGTTCATATTAGCTATGAATTGAATATAAGTATTTTTCTATTTCTTAACAATATTGGTGGTTTTCAATCTTTTTATCCATAATCTACCTCTATTACTCGATTATGTGTCCATTCTTCCATATATATATAATATTTATTATATATATATTATATCTATATATATATATATATATAATTATATGTGATATATTAATATTTTGGAAGGCCAGTACAATGGCGATGAAAAAATAAAAACAAAAAAGATATTATTTTGTGTCTTTCGATTCAAAAGCATGAAGCTTCATCATCAGAGTTTATTTTCAAAATGAACGTGCTTATGTTTTTATTTGTGGTGGTTAAATTTCTCTTCTTATTTTTCTTTTCCTCTTCCTTTTTTTCTCTTCTTCTTCTCTTTCCTTTATGAATGAAATATATATATATACACTGAAAAAATATTAAAAAGCTAAGTAAATAATTCTTCTAATGTGACGTTTTTATTTTCGAATTCAATGTAGCTACATGTTGCAATTTTACGCGGAATTAACCAGACAAGATTAGATTACATTAACATTTAATCAAGACGCCATTCTCAAACCAGATATTCAAAAAATAAGAAACTACAGTTAACCGCCCATTCATTCATAACATAAAGAAAAAAGAAGAAAGAAAAAAAAGAGAGAAGAGGAGAAAGAAAGAAAAAATATAATGAACAAAAAAGAGAGGGCGCTCAATTTCTGAAACTGCTCAGAAGATAAATTGTTTTACTTTGAAATTGATGAGACAAAAAAAACATCTTTTTGTTTTTATATTTTTATATGCATTGTAATTGCCTTCAGATCATTAATATATTATAACATACTTAATAATAACTTCAACAAATTATCAATTACTATTATATTATATATATAAGAAAGAAAGAAAAACTTCACAAACCGTCATCCCGTAATATTTTATTTCGCAAGAAACTCAAAGAATTTTGAAATTTAATTTAAAAAAAATTTTTTAAGGCCTAGCTCATCAAATGGGTTTTTAAAAAAACCATATTGGGCAATGTACACTGGAGGAAACGCGATTACTTTACCAGAAAAATATCTCAAAATTCACAATTTTCAGATAAGCATTTATAGTTAAATAATTCTAAGTCTAACAAAAAGATACCAGTATATCTCTAGCTTCCTTGTTCAACTAACTAGTGAAATAAAACAAACTCAGTCACACTACACTAGTACTCACATATATAATAGATAAGTAATCCCAGACAGGGTTAGAGGTTTGCAAACTATCATAGTGTGGCTTTATCAACTTACAGCTATCACTGGCCGGGTTTGAGACCAGAATGAACTTCGTTCGCCAAGCCTTTAATTTATCACCCTGCGGCCAGAGGCGGCTGTCACATATAGGAGACAGATTTAATCGCATACATTTCTAAGCGGAATTTAAGTGTATAATCAGAGGAGTGTTTATGGCTTATATTATATATATATTATGGTCATATTAATATATACATATATACATTAGAATATTATATTAGTATCGGGGTCACTTAAATCTAACTCTATATTAGTTATGTACATGAATGGATTAGATTACATTTCTAAGGCCATAGTAGATTGACTTTGAAAGGAACAAATCTGCTACTTTGGCTCCAATTCACAATAATCCTTGTTAGCACTTACATTCCATGACCACTAAATAGTTTTTGACCATGTATTTCCAGCGTCTAAACAGGTAACCCAACGCAACCCGGACCATTGCTGCTGAAGTGCAACTGTAGCTACTACGAGGCACCACCCAATCGGATCACTTTTAGACTCTTTTCTTAACCGGATGGTTTGGCTATAAACAAGGCTAAGCTTATAGTTTTGTAATAATAATCCGAGAGAGTGTCCTTCCTTCTTCTAGTGTATACTGGATCAGGCGGGCTTTATCTAACACTATAGCTTATAAGGTTTTTATTATAGATTACTAGTGCTTAGACTCTACTTTTGACTCTATTTATTAATTACTTTAGCACTCCGATAAGCAGAGAGTAGAAAGAGATAAGCGCTATCTTCTCGGGCAGTGATCTGTTAGTACAAACTCGCGAGTTATGTATGTAAGAGACAAAGTGATAATGCAATTAGCCCCACATCTCAGAGGAGGGGTTTGGGTGAACTACGTGGGAGCGGACGAGAGTCTCATATTCCCATGACTTTTGAGCTCCATCTGCAACGTCGTTCATGTCTCATTGAATATCACTATGCCGCCTACTAAATTCATTATTATTAACTAAAATTAATGTATATATTATATCAAAATCTTAATGGCAACCATGACTTCATCTAATTAAGACACAATGAGTCCATTCTCAAAAAAATTAAAACAGGCTTAAAAGCCATATCAATTTTATAGTTAATGACACTGAATGTTTATTATATGTCGTTAAAATATAATTAATATATATATTATAAATAAATAAAACAACTATAGTACTCATAGTAATATATTTATATATATATATATTAGTAATTAATATAAATGTCCATAAGATCAATTAATATATATATATATATATGTATGTTTATTGTAGCTGTAGTGTGGATGTCGTGGGGTGTGGGTGGTGTATGAAAATAGGAAAATGATTCACTAGAAGAAAAGACAAGTTATGAATAAAAGATAAGTCGGTCGTTACTTACAACGAATAGTCGTCTATCGCGTCTCACATAATATGATTGATGAGAAAATGGTAATGTAAATTAAGCAAATGTCACTTAATATGTTTTATCAGAAGTTTGTTTGAGCTGAGGGGAATCGGTGCAGTTGAAAAATTTAATTATCCAGAGTACGTTTCTTCTGTCTTACTTCCTCTCACAAGTAAGTAAAATTCATCCCTAAATTTTTATTAACAGGCAGTAATCAAATCTAAAATATCACTGCTCTATTTATTAATTATATAATAGGTAGTATTATAAAAAATTTTAAAAACTATTTAGAGAATAAATATTTATAGGTAATAAATACTTAGAGTTACTGATATAGAAACTAGATTAGGATAAGAGTGGTGTATATTTAGAGACCGACAATATAACTTAGAGAGAAAAGAATAAAAAGAAAAATCGTAGAGCAAGCAAAATTAGATTAATAACTTCAAAAACACAAATTCAAGGGTTTGGAGATATAATTTCGAGTCGCGTGTTACCCTGAAATGAAATCAATTTCAACCCTTGATTTGTTTTGAGGTTATTCATTTCCTTGCTCACTTATCCTTCATCTACCTCATATATATTGTTATATATATATACTAGCCTTAATGTATTTCATCTTCAATTCTATTCTAATATATCTATATAACTTATTAGTATATTTATAATATAAAATATACTACCAATATAATTAGAATGAACATATGAGTCTAACAATAGATGGACATTTGATTAGAGAGCTGAGTGATGACGATGACTAAGATAGTTTATTAAGAATCGAACTGCTTATAATAGTATCTATATCGTTATAGACGGTTATAGGTATGATGTGACATTAATAATCAGTATTGATCAGTATATATATATGTATAATGGTGTTCAATATCTATCTATTCTCGTCTACTCCATATCTTCCATCCATCTATTGATCGATTCATGGTTACAGTTTTATATTTCATTTAAGTTTTATGTGACAGTGTCAAAACCATGTACTAATATTATACTCTGAGGTAAGTCAGGAAAGTTCAGCAAGATATCGAGCTTCAAATCTGTAATGATGACTATTGTACATTATTAAATATAACAAAATAATTATCCTTCTCTCGGTGTGTACAGACTGTGTTAAATATACTTTAAGAATAGTTTTTGTAATAATTTAATTTTGTGTGGGTTGCGCGAGGGTATGGGAAGGAATAGTACAAGCGATCCAATGTCAGCACAAATAGAAGTTAGAGTTAGGTATCACACACCAGATCTTTATACCCATTAGATAGAAGAACCTAAAAATTAAGCTAACATAGAGTAGGCCTGGAAGAGTATACACGAGACATGTTACAAATCACTGTGAAGAGGGTATATTTCTCAAACATTCAAACAAAATGAGAAAACCATTGTGTAAATATTGTTTGACATAACGCTAACATGAACTTATTTATATTAGTGGTTAAGTTTCAGCTAAAAAATTTTTCAGACGTTACAAAAAGTAGTACAAAACCAGAGACTGAGGTCAACGCACCCATAATTTATTATATAATACCTCCTCCCTCCAAAATATATATAATTATAGAAATATAACAGGTATATTAATTACTCGTTTGTAATATATATACATATATATTATATTTCTATTATATAACTATTGGAGGTTGTGTGTTATTTACTAGATACTGATAACGAATAACTATATTGCTAACGGACGTACACAATCTCTTTAGTATTGACATCACATTATCGTCTCTATGGACTCATTATTTTCTAGTATATCTAAACCTCAAAATTATTAATAAATTGTCTTTACATTATTTATTATAACTTTCTAGAGTTAACTGTTTATGTATCTGACGAAATCTATTAGCGGTAACAAAATGGATGACGACAGCACAGTGACGTTATTCGTTTTTTGAGTTTACAAGAACAATAATACCGAAAATAGCGAGATTCTCCTATTAACAATATTAGATGATAACTGGAGAGGGCTATTTGCATATACAATATTAAAACGTCGAATTTAGATAATTATGAATATATTAGTGCTTAGTTACTTTATTGAGATTATCTATACACTGTTTTGATTTTATTTTAATGAGAATATAATATATTTATGCTCAATATCCCATCAATTTCTTAACACATATCTGTACCCAGTGAGAATACAGAGTCTGAAAAGTTCGAAACAATAGTATCGCGGGAATCTCATCCTTAACAAGAACAAATGATGAAGTGAACTAGGATTCTTATTCTTTTCTTGAGCGTCTCCTCTCTGCCTCTAATATCAGCTAAATAGTTAAAATTAGTTGAAAAGAAAATGCATGCACACCGAACGAGAAGTGAGGAAAAAGTAAGATTCAGTTGTTCCATCTTTTATTATAGCTCCCTCTGTTTCAAAATCTTTTATTATACTCCCTCTTGTTTGTTCAAAATCTTTTTATTGTATTCTTTATTTAGTTTCAATTAAGCCTTATCTAAGATTTAGAATACAATCGGTCTATCAAATTAGGAAGACATTGAAACAGTTGAAAACCGTCATACTACTGTCGTTCGCTCAGCGCACGTGTGAGATGTGCTCATATACTTATCCCTAAGCTAGTAGTTAAAATTTAATAAAAAAGAATTATTAGAATATTGCGATAAATATTT
The DNA here is from genome assembly GCA_023376005.1 of Doryteuthis pealeii. Taxonomy (NCBI): domain Eukaryota; kingdom Metazoa; phylum Mollusca; class Cephalopoda; order Myopsida; family Loliginidae; genus Doryteuthis; species Doryteuthis pealeii. The sequence goes on from CM042151.1 coordinate 2,530,890, forward strand.
TATAATAAAAACCTATGATAATAATAAATATAACATGCTATTTCATAATAATTAGGTATGTACTCAACCATTTACTATTAGCTTTATTCGGACATCAGGTCGATTATAACTTAATTCTGCGTTCAGTTATGGGGGTAAGTAAGAAATTATTTACACTTACTGATTATACTAAAATAAATTATGCTAAAAGCGATTATCAGAATAAGGCAGAAGAAGCCCCTTGTTGGATTGTGTAGAAGGATAATTTGCGCAAAGTTGTGTCGGCTGAGCGGCCTTGGATTCGAGATATTCTGGCTTACTATTGGAAAAGAAGAGAAAAGAAAAAAGAGGAAAAGAAGAAAGTGGACACGAACACGAAGCACTGGTACAGCTTTAGTTTACATTCTCTTATAGTGAACAATTGTATACGTTTGTGTATGTTTGTTAAAATTGCTGTATAACATCTGCGGGGGCGCACGTAAGTCTAAAGCAGAGAGTTGACTTTGTGGAAGTTCGATCCTCTCTGCTGGATGTGCTTAGATATTGACTTCCGATTTTGATATATAAATCGTTAAACAACTTCCTGTCGTAAGCGTAACAATTATGAGAACGTGTACACTGGTCTTTCAGAAACTCAAATGACTCTCTCTCGGTTCAAATCTGTACTATCTTCATCCTTTCCCTTTACTCTTAATTCTTCACTCTTCTTTCCGCTGCGCAATCCTCTCCACAATTCGTTGTATCTAGGGCGGGTTATGGTCACGATATAGGTCTCCGATCGGTAGCGAGGAGCGTTCGCTAGGAAATCACAAAGTTCCTAATTGCTAACCGGAGGCCTAGTCTGACGCTAACTCGTGATGATACGCTCACAGGGTTGCTGTCCATTGAGTAGCGTCGGGTGAAACGCTATATGGGAGCTGATGGTAAGTGATCCGAGGTGTAGAGTGGTCTAGACCTTTTTTTGGAAACAAACCTGGCCAAAATACGCCATAAGCAGAAGTCATTAGAAGCCATCCCATTGAAGATCTAGCGCACTAAGTGGTGTGGAAAAAAAGGCGCACTAGACGGCTCCCACTCAGCGTGAGATCTGGCCTGATCATGACCGAGACATAGCTTTACTTACTTAAATATATATATATCTTATTATATGGAAGATTGTGTGTTTGTCTGTCTGTAACCGAAACTATATTACTAACAAGTCACAATTCCCTTTGTTATTTACATCACATCACTCCATGAATTTATTTTTCATTTAAACCTCAATTATTAGTAAAATTGTTTTACATCATTAAGACTGTTAACCATATCTACATACTAATAACATGCAATTGTATTTTATACAACAACAATAGCGGTTTACAGTGTGAATGGGAAGGCTAATTTGCATATTGATCTTAAAAATTTGATTTTAATAAATATATGCTTAGTATTATTGATTTCTATTGTTTTTGGTTTTATCTTAATAAATATGAGCAAAAATCTGGGGATAAATCTTAACAGAAAATCTATTAACATAAAGAAATAACTGTAATTTATTATTTACTTTATTTAAACTAAATAGTTAAATTAGGAAAATTTACCAATGAAAGACGGGAGTAGGGAAAATGGTGGAACAGTTAGTTTCAAAGTTGTCTATTTTCCGATTATACCCCCTCTGTTCAAATATTTTTATCTGAATTCTTATTCAGTTTCATTAGCCTTTCTAATTAACATGATATTTATATATATTAAAACTTAAATACTTGCACCCAGAGGGTGCATATATTTGCTAGTATATATATATATAATATATATATATATATATATTATATATATATACTATAAGGCTGGTTTTGTTTGTGAGACATTCTGGGAAGGGAGCTCTTGTCTAGTATTGTATTGATTTCAGAATTTATCTCAGTCTTCGGTTCCAACCCTCTCTCTCTCCTCTCTCTCTTCTCCTCTCTCTCTCTCTTCTCTCTCTCTCTCCTTTTATATAATATATATATATATATCTTTTGGGAGAATATGTGCTTAATTGAAGTCGTACCTAATTTGAAAGTTGATTAATTAATAATTAATTAATTAGGCGGGCATACCTATTTAAATGTAAGGCTAAACAAATCGAGAAAAATCAATCTCTCTATGTACATTTCGGCCTATTAGCCTCGTCAGCAGAGCTGTAGATTGAAGACCGCCTTGTGCGTGATTCGAAATCTATCGCTTCTGCTGACGAGGCCTAATAGGCCGAAATATACATATAGAGATTGATTTTTTCGATTTGTTTAGCCTTACATTTAAATAGGTATGCCCGCCTAATATTAAATTATTAATTATTACTTTCAAAATTAGGAAGACTTAATTAAGCACATATTCTCCCAAAAATTGTCGGCTAAAAAGCCATATCATAACTAAATCGCTGTTGTATTTACTTATATATAAAATATCTACAATATCTTCTCCCGGTGCACCCATAATACACTTTATATATATATATATATATATATATATATATATATCTATAATATATATTTCTAAGAGTGCTATTTCCCATTCAAAACATTTTAAACAAGCTGCATCAACAAACTATCTAGTCTCCCTTATATTCTGTGATAAATTTTCCTTTTCCCTTATATAAAAAAAAGGCCTGAAGAAGATCTACTAACAGATTGAAACTCTGTACGTTGGCTTAATACATATCATTCATGTTATTTGAAGCTGTGTTTTTCAAAATTTTTCACTATATTACACACACACACACACACACACACACACACATACACATCACACACAAACACACACACACACACACACACCACATATATATATATATATATATTATATATATATTATATATAATGCCAGAACGATGTACAAATTCTGAAATCAATACAATACTAGACAGAGATTCCTTCCCAGAATGTCTCACAGCTAAACCAGCCTTATATATACATATATATTATATATACTATTATATATATATATATATATATATAATAAGTAAAAAGAGTAAAGTCGTCGGGGAGGGCTAATGTCGGTATCAGCCAGTCAGCAAGGAGTCCATCCCCTTTGCAATCAGCGTTAGACCAAGGAGATTGTTTTTAGCATCTGAGGTGGAGCGCCACACCTACCACTCAACTCCTTACTTTACGCACAGATCCCTGTGCTACTCATACGCTGAGTAGGCGAGGACCGGTATCGAACTAGGAATCTTGTGGTTTCAGCCGAACGCTCTACCGACTGATATATATATATAGTATATATATATATATATACAGAGAGAGAGAGAGAGAGAGAGAGAGAGAGAGAGAGAGAGAGAGAGCATTTTGGTTTCTTTATTTATCTAAGCCATATGTAAGGGACACCTCGTGAGTATCGAACTCACTAACAATGGTCTGCTAATCTAGCTTACTAACCATTACACCACATGAGGTTTTATATTTATAAGTAAACGTACTCAATATAATGGATAGACGCGTATATATTATATAATATATTTATATATTATATATTATATATATATATATTATTTGTGTGTTGTGTGTGTGTGTCCCTTTTTTCTAAAGTATGGATGATCAAGGATTTAGGTTGATAAATTTTTTGAAAGTTTTATCGTCCATTTAATGAACTTAATATAAGACCAATTTTTGGAATTGGAAGCTCAAATTATGGGATTATCTAACTTTAACATAGTCCATATCTGTACAAAATTTCAGAAAGATGAGAGGGTGGGTGATAATATTATTTTTTCTGGATGACTTGACATGGAATAAGTCGTAGTTTTAACCATTCGTTTTAATCGTCTATTTAGCTCTTTATATTGAGCACTTTTTAATCGGTTTTAGTGAAAAAAATCCCGAAGTAAATAAGATTTTAAACTTATTTGCTTGATAGATTTAATGGTAAATGTGATACACACACACACACACACATACATATATATAATATATATATATATTATATACATATATATATATATATATAATGTATATATATATGTGTGTGTGTGTGTGTGTGTGGTGTGTGTGTGTGTATGTTGTGTGAAAAAGGAAGTGAATCGACGGTATGAAGTATAATAAAAAAATTCGAAAAACACAGGTTTAAATGAGTTAAGTGGTGAGTTTATTGGCTGACGCTGCAGTGTTTCGATCTATTAATTTCGATCATCTTCAGGGCTTTTTTTTGGTATGTGAAGGTGATAAAAAGTTTTAACTCAGAATAAGGAGAAAGATGTGTAATAGTCCTTGTTTATAGGTCTGTTTAAAATTTGAAGTCTGAGAAAAAGAACGTTGAAAAAATGAACGGTTTAATATATATTATTATATATATTAATATATATATATATAATAAAAAAATCCGGAGAAGAAATCTTCCTTACGAGTTTTTTTTTTAAACGTGTCGCAGTTTGCAGAGCTCAATGTGTGCTCTTATTGTTAGAGTCCCAGAACAAATTTATAAGTAAAATATATACAAAAGACTTGGAATTTTGCATTATAGTCTATTTCAGGAAGCTTAGACAAGGTGTCTAACTCTCCATTCGACATCTGATGATTTGGATGTGTTAGACACCTTGTCTAAGCTTCCTGAAATAGACTATAATGCAAAATTCTAAGTCTTTTGTTATATTTTTACTAACACACACACACACACACACACACACACATATATATATATATATATATATATATATATATATATATATATAGACATATCAAATGAACATCTGATGAACTATATCAGAAAAAACTCTAATAAAAGAGTTTATAAAAGCTCAGTTAATGAATTTATTACCAAGCACCCAGAAAACAAAAACCTGTTTAAAAGAAATTCCTTATACTCCACTCCCACCAACAGGAAGGGGGAAGTTAAATACTCATGTATATATACATATTATATAATATTATATATATTATATATATTAATATATATATATACAGGCATGTAAGAATTCATTTTCGTATTATTGATCAAAACCTGAAGAAGATACCAGAAGATCTGAAACACGTGTTGCATATGGAAGATAAAAGAATAAATTTTTTTCTGAAAACATTATACATTGTGCAGACCTTCTTTATATATATATATATATATATATATATATATTTATAATTATATATTATATATTAATTTTGTTCCCTCACGTGAGTTCGTAGTTTTAAAATCCATTTGCTTGTTTTCGAGATTGCGTTGTTCGAAATGCGTGGTCTATTAAATATATTTGAGGTGTGTAAGGTTGTGTGGTGGCGTGTTAAAGTGAAGTGCTATCGTGCTCACGTGAGGGAATAAACGCGATTCGGAAT
>CM042151.1:2536157-2551131 GCA_023376005.1 Doryteuthis pealeii
TTGTTTAATATTCCAAAAGTGTGATATAATACTCCGTACAGTCGAATTAATAAATATATATTTTTTTTAAAAGATTAAAATACAGAGAGAAAAGTTGACCAAAACGGACATACATTATCTGAAGTAGAAGCAATACTATATATCGCCTATGACGTATACATGGTTTACATTTGATTTGTTAACGCTGTATATGTTACTCTGGTTGGATGCAAGCGAGTAGTGCACGCTGAATCGAATATTTATCTGGCACGAGTATCACTAAAGAGTCTGAGTAATTAGTGATGAGTATTCTCAAAAGTATCACGAGAACATTTTCAATTTAAAGGAACCCGGTTTCTATATGCGCAGTGAAACGCATAGGAATTCACTCACAGAGACACACAGACAAACACAAACAGACAGAGAGAGAGAGAGAGAGAGAGAGTAGAGGAGCCGAGAGAGAGAAGAGAGGGAGAGAGAGAGAGTTAAGCTTAAGATAGAAGATAGATAGAGGATAGTTATGCTTAAGATAAATAGATAGATAGATAGAGAGATAGTTAAGCTTAAGATAGATAGATAGATATAGATAATAATAGAGAGAGAAGAGGAGAGAAGAGAAGAGAGGGAGAGAAGGAGTTAAGCTTAAGATAGATAGATAGATAGATAGAATAGTTATGCTTAAGATAGATATAGATATGATATAGATAGATAGATAGATAGAGAGAGAGAGAGAGTTAAGCTTAAGATAGATAGATAGATAGAAAGAAGAGAGTGTTAAGCTTAAGATATATATATATATATATATATATATATATATATATATATATATATATATATATATAGAGAGAGAGAGAGAGAGAGAAATAAATATCATGTACGAGGATAAATCAAAAATAATGCCATTTTGTTGTAGGACAGGTATAATTATCAACACGAGTAGAATTTATCATACATGAAAAGTGAAACGCTTTGGAAATCACAGAGACAGCAACAGACAAAGACAAACAGGAGAGAGAGAGAGAGAAGAGGAGAGGAGAAGAGAGAGAGAGAAGAAAGAGAGAAGATTAGGTAGATGAATAGATCAGAAGAGTTAAGCTTAAGATAATAGATAGAGAGGAGAGAGAGAAAGAGAGAGAGACGGGAGAGTGAAAGAGAGAATAAAATAACATGTTACGAGTTGGGACAGAAAAGTAATCCATTTGTTAGACATGTATATTATCAACACGGTACATTTATCATACATCTAAATGAAAATGGCTAGTCTTCATCTCTCACATCCCTACTTCTCCACAATCACCATTTCTCTGAATAGCAATTTTCACCTTCGATGAGAGCATGTATCCCTACCCGTAAAATTTCGTGAGTTGTTTCTTTGAGCCACTTCTTCAGCTACAGATTTCACTTCCTCGTCACTGGAATAATGTGACTCTCAAACACCTTTCATGGGATCAAAGAAAGGCAACATATATTCCAGCACGAGAAGGAAATCCGTAGTGAAGAAGTGGCTCAAAGGACACGTTGAAAATATTAGCTATTATTGCGTCCAGTTCTGAAGGCTTGTTGCGCCAATCTGCTAACTTCTCACAATATGACCGTCACGTGACATTCCCAACCAATAAGAATATTAGTATTAATACTCGGAACCTCTCTCTTTCCAACTCGGGAACTTCTTTTTCGTATTCGGACCATCACGGAACTTTGAACCTAACCCTTTATTTATTCCACGTATTCCATTATTTAATATATAATTAGCACAACTCCTCTCCCAGCTATGTTCAATGAGATAGAAACAGATACCCCCGTGGAATAAATAAAGGTTAGTTCAAAGTTCCGTGATGCTCCCCCATTACGACAAGAAGTTCCCGAGTTGGAAAAGAAGGTTCCCAGTCCGAGAAGGTTCCCGAATCCACACAAGAAATACCGAAGAAAGCACGGAAGAAGCGTAAATACTCCGTTATTACAAATATTTTACAGACGCTGCCGCTGTCAATAACAACAAAGACAAAGGACCCGTTCAACAGGCGTGACATTCATCTGAAGAACGGAATCTAACGATCCCGAAAATTTATGATAACAAATAATAAAAATAAGAGAATCCAGTACACCATAACATCGAGTTCCTTCATTTATTTTTAAATGCTTCATAATAACGCCCAACTTCAACCTAAAATATATATTATATATATATATATATATATATATATATATATATTTATTGTCATCCACAGACACGTGTTTCGACTTATCAAGTCTCTTCAATGTGGCTACGTACAGCTGGGATTGAAATCCGATCAGTTCAGTGTCAGTCAGACACCTTAACCGCCAGGCTGTCATCACCTACAGAATGCGAAGGTGATTTTGACTGTTTTAATACAGACAACGCTGTGTATGTAAAGACCGTCATAGGGTGCCCCATTCCTTATATAGGAGAGCATTGCGTTTATGCTTTTAGTGGGCGGTCATCTGCGAAATCCTCCCAGAGTGCTCAACCCTAGGAGGATGGAGCATATATATATATATATATATATATATATATATATATTGTGTGTGTGTGTGTGTGTGTGTGTGTGTGTGTGAGATTGGAAAATGAATCCGACAATATGAGGAAAAATGAGTAAAGAAAAGAAATGTAGATGGATGAAAATGAATTTTATCGATATCACTTTTAATCGATATCACTTACACATGTGTTTCGGTCTGTTTATCAAAATGTATACGGATTTACGTTATTATTATTACTAGCAAATATATGCACCCTCCAGGTGCAAGTTTTTAAGTTTTAATGTAATAAAATATTATCTTAAATTAGAAAGGCTAATGAAACTAAATAAGAATGCAGATAAAAAATATTTGAAACAGAGGGGGTATAATCGAAAAATAGAACAACTGAAACTTACTCTTCCATCACCCTCGTCTTTCATTGTTATTTTTTCTAATTTAAGTATTTACTTAAAAGAGGAAGTAAAGAATAAAATGACAATTATTTCTTCTTGTTAATGGATTTCATTTAAGATTCATTGAAGAGATTTTTGCTTATATTCATTGAAATAAAACCAAACAGTTAGAAATTAATAATACTTAGCACATATTTATTAAATTCGATTTTTTTATATCAATATGCAAATTAGCCTTCCCCTTCACACTGTAAACCGCTATTTTGTTGTACATATAAATATAATTGCATGTTGTTAGTATGTAGATATGGTTAACAGTATAAATAATGTAAAACAATTTTATTAATAATAGAGGTTAAAATAAAAATAAAACCTTTGAGAATGTGATGTCAATAACTAACTTGAGTAGTGATATAGTTTCGGTTACAGATAGAAAAGCACACAATCTCCATTATAATAAGATTAAAATAATCAGATGGAGTTGAAATGATTATGGTAATAATAATAGAAAAAATGTATAAAATGTTCCGTACACAGAGAGATTTTTTACGACCTTCATCAGAGTGGTTATTTTATTTTTTACTTTTTATTTTTATTTATTTATTTTTTTTTTTTCAAAAAATAAAATAACCATTCTGATGAAGGTCGTCAAAATCTCTCTGTGTACGGAACATTTTATACTTTTTTCCTATTATTATTATCATCATCATTTCAACTCCATCTGATTATTTTAATAATAATAATAATAACGTAAATCCGTATACATTTTGATGAACAGACCGAAACACATGTGTAAGTGATATCGATTAAAAGTGATGTCGATAAAATGAATTTTTATCCATCTACATTTCTTTTCTTTACTCATTTTATCCATATATATATATATATATATATATATATATATATATATATATACTAGCAAAATATATGCACCTGCGGGTGCAAGTATTTAAGTTCTAATGTAATAAAATATCATATTAATTTAGAAAGGCTAATGAAACTGAATAAGAATGCAGATAAACAGATTTGGAACAGAGGGGGTATAATCGAAAAATAGAACAGCTTTGAAACTAACTCTTCCATCATTTTCCATTACTCCCCTCTTTCATTGGTAAATTTTCCTAATTTAACTATTTAGTTAAAACAGGAAGTAAAGGATAATATTACAGTTATTTCTTCTTGTAAATAAATTTCTTTTAAGATTTATCCACGAGATTTTTGTTTATATTTCTTAAGATAAAACCAAACAATTAGAAATCAATAATACCAAGCACATATTTATTAAAATATAAAAATTTAAATATCAATATGCAAATTAGCCTTCTCGTTCAAACTGTAAACCGCTATTTTGTTGTATATATAAATACAATTGCATGTTATTAGTACGTAGATATGGTCAACAATATTAATAATGTAAAACAATTTTTATTAATAACTGTAGGTTTAAAAGAATGAAATCATGGAGAATTTGACGTAAATAATTAAGGGAATTGTGACTTGAGTAGTAATATAGTTTACAGACAGAAAAACACACAATCTCCATTATAATAAGATATATATGTGTGTGTGTGCGGGTGTGTTTGTGAATGAGTGTGTATGGTCGTGTGACCGTATGTGTGCCTCTGTGTGTGTAAGTGTCCGTGGGTGTGTGGACTGCTAGCAGATTTAATATGAAATAAACAAGACGAGCAACAGTTGCATCAACAATGACTTTAATAAAATAAAACAAACAAAAAAAAAACGAAAATAAAGATTATTATAGAAAAACAAGGAAAACCAAAAAAAAATTTCAGCCTGTCACATGTATGCATCGATATTTTATATTGTTGTTTTTTTTTTTTTTTTGTTTTGTTTTGTTTTTTTGTTTTCTCTCCTATCTTTTTTTATTTTTTTATTTTCTTTCTAGATATCTATTTATTTTTTTTTATTTTTTTTTATTTTTTTATTTTTTTTTTTACTTGTATTGATTAGCCACATTTTTGTATCCAGAAAACTTCTCTCCTCTCCTCCTACTCCTACTCCTCCTGCTTCTCCTCCTTCATCGTTTGTTTTGCGCATGCGTTAATTAACAGCCGGGTTCTTTGTGTACTGTTTATCAGATAAAACTCAATAAAAAGCTTTCTTTTCGTTTTTACTAGCTTTTTTTTTTGTTTTGTTTTTTTTTTGGTGGTTGTGGTGAGTTTTTGATACTGATACGGAGTCCATTTTTTTTCTCTGCTGTTATTTGTTCCCTGTTTTTTTTTCTTTATTGTTTTTAATTCTTGTTTTATTGTTTGTTGTTTTGTTTTTCTTTTGGGGAAGGGGGTGTCGGCAACTCCATTCGATGTTTTGTTTTGCTTTCCCATTTCTTTTGATGATGCGCTTGGTTGTTTTTCTCTTCGATAATACGAGGAAATCGGTTCTTCATTGCTAACTGAGCCTTCTTCTCTGCACCTATAAAGAGCTGCCAGAATCGAACGGAATTTTACAGGGTTCTATACGTCTTGTTTTTGTTTTCCCTTGGACAATTCAATCACTTCTTTTTTTTTGTATTTACTAAGCTCCGTTTAGTCTGGCACACAGGCCTCGGGTTGTTTACTTACCTGCTGTTCCTTATATTACATAATCAACAGGTTAGCCTATTCTTTTTGTAATATAGTGTAGTTTTCAAAATTTAATTGCGGACACTCATGAAAAGAAAGATTCAGATAGGTATGACAGGCAGGTTCCGAACCCTGGTTTAACTGGGGATATTCTTATTGGTTGTGAATGTCACGTGATGGTCAAATCTGTGAGAACGTTAGCAGATTGGCGACACACTTCGGACTGGACGCATAATGGCAACTCCTCTTCAACTGTCCTTTGAGCCACTTCTTCATTACGGATTTTCCTGGTTTAACTGGGATATTCTTATTGTTTCTCTGAATGTTTGAGATGAGGCTTGAAGATTAGTATTATTAGTGTTATTCGGACTATTGTCCCCATCTTCATTGTTATTTGTACAACGTTTCGGTCGATATACCCTCCGGCCTTCTTCAGGTATTTCTTGTTGGATTCGGGAACCTTCTCGGACTCGGGAACCTTCTTTTCGAACTCGGGAACTTTCTTGTCGTAATCGGGAGCCATCACGGAACTTTGAACCTAACCCTTTATTTATTCCACGGGGGTATCCTGTTCTCATTCTGCTAACCATAGCTGGGGTAGGAGTTGTGCTAATTAATTATTAAATTAATTATTAATTATTAAATAATGGAATACGTGGAATAAATAAAGGGTTAGGTTCAAAGTTCCGTGATGGCTCCCGAATACGACAAGAAAGTTCCCGAGTTCAAAAAGAAGGTTCCCGAGTATTAATACTAAATTTCTTATTGGTTGGGAATGTCACGTGACGGTCATATCTGTGAGAACGTTAGCAGATTAATGACACACAGCCTTCAGACTGGACGCATAATAGCTAATATTTTCAACTGTCCTTTGAGCCACGTCTTCACTACGGATTTCCATTCTTCGTCACTGGAATAATGTTTGCCTTTCTTTGGTCCCATGAAAGAGGGTTTGAGAGGCAAACATTATTCCAGTGACGAGGAAGTGAAATCTTTAGTGAAGAAGTGGCTCAAAGAACAGTCAACAGAATTTTACGGGTCAGGGATACATGCTCTCATTCGAAGGTGGAAAATTGCTATTCAGAGAAATGGTGATTGTGGAGTAGTAGGGATGTGATCCGATAAAGACTAGCTTCATTTTGATGTATGATACATGTACTCGTGTTGATAATTATACCTGTCCTAAACAAAATGGCATTACTTTTTGACTCATCCTCGTACATGCATATTTATTTCTCTCTTTCACTCTCCTACTGTCTCTCTCTCTCTCTCTCTCTCTCTCTCTCTCTCTATCTCTCTCTATCTCTCTATCTATCTATCTTAAGCTTAACTCTGTCTGTCTGTCTGTCTGTCTCTCTCTCTCTATCTATCTATCTTAAGCTTAACTCTCTCTCTCTCTCTATCTATCTATCTATCTATCTATCTTAAGCTTAACTCTCTATCTATCTATCTATCTCTCTCTTTATCTATCTATCTATCTATCTTAAGTTTAATTCACTCTCTCTATCTATCTATCTATCCATCTATCTTAAGCTTAACTCTCTCTCTCTCTCTCTCTCTCTCTATCTATCTATATATCTATCTATCTTAAGCTTAACTCTCTCTCTCTCTCTCTCTCTCTCTCTCTCTCTCTATCTATCTATCTATCTATCTTAAGCTTAACTCTGTCTTTCTCCCTCTCTCTCTCTATCTATCTATCGATCTATCTATCAATCTTAAGCTTAACTCTCTCTCTCACTCACTCTCTCTCTCTCTCTCTCTCTCTCTATCTATCTATCTATCTATGCTAAGCTTAACTCTCTCTCTCTCTCTCTCTCTCTCTCTATCTATCTATCTGAAGCTTAGCTCTCTCTCTCTCTCTCTCTCTCTCTCTCTCTCTCTCTCTCTCTCTCTCTATCTATCTATCTATCTATCTATCTTAAGCTTAACTCTCTCTCTCTCTCTCTCTCTCTCTTTATCTATCTATCTATCTATCTTAAGTTTAACTCTCTCTCTCTCTCTCTCTCTATCTATCTATCTATCTTAAGCTTAACTCTCTTTCTCTCTCTCTCTATCTCTCTCTTTATCTATCTATCTATATTAAGTTTAATTCACTCTCTCTCTCTCTCTCTCCTCTCTCTCTCTCTCTCTATCTATCTATCTATCTATCTACCTTAAGCTTAACTCACTGTCTTTCTCTCTCTCTATCTATCTATCTATTTATCTATCTATCTTAAGATTAACTATCTCCCCACTCTCTCTCTCTCTCTATATATATATATATATATCTATCTATCTATCTTAAGCTTAACCATCTCACTCTCTCTCTCTCTCTCTATCTATCTATCTTAAGCTTAACTCTCTCTCTCTCTCCCCCTCTCTCTCCCTCTCTCTCTTTCTCTATCTCTCTCTGCCTGTTTGTCTTTGTCTGTGTGTCTCTGTGAGTGAATTCCCTATGCGTTTCACTGCGCATATAGAAACCGGGTTCCTTTAAATTGAAAATGTTCTCGTGATACTTTTGAGAATACTCATCACTAATTACTCAGACTCTTTAGTGATACTCGTGCCAGATAAAATATTCGATTCAGCGTGCACTACTCGCTTGCATCCAACCAGAGTAACATATACTCGTTTACAAATCAAATGTAAACCATGTATACGTACATAGGCGTATATATAAGTATTGCTTCTACTTCAGATAATGTATGTCCGTTTTGGTCTACTTTTCCCTCTGTATTTTAATATTCTTTTCAATATCTAGCCCTTAATTCTTCTGTACACTTTTGGGAATTTAATTCACACTTTTGGGAATTTAAACAAAACATTTATACCTACAATTATACCTACATACACACACATATATATATAAATATGTGTATGTGTGTGTGCGTCGGTGCTTGTGTGTAATATATACATATATATTTTTTATGGATGCGCTTGTGCTAGTGGTTAGAGTCGTGGAAAATGGACTCGTCGATTCAATTTCAATTCCAAGACGAAGCTGTTGGCATTTCACATAGCGCTAATACCCTTGGGAAACGTATGAATCCATATATTCTATGGGTTAAATAGCAGGGCTCTTCGGCCTTGAATAGGTAACCAGTCTATGAGAGGGATAACTCTGAATTTAAAATTCCTGAGGTCGGTCGTTGATTGGGTTTGTGGCAACCTTTGGTGCACCAATTCTTTCCTATCGACTGTGCCAAAAAGTGTGGATGGTCCAACACAAGCCTTCACCACTATAAACAAATCCCTGTGTGGATGTTCATTGTGTGTATGAACCCTCATACGTCGATAATCGACGGGAGAGTCCATTCTATATATATATATATATATATATATATATATATATACAGGGTGTCCCAGAAGTCGCGCACCATGTATGAAAATACATATAAAAAGTATAAAAAGACATATGAATATCAATTTTATTCATCATAATAGGTTTGAAAAAAGGAGACGGTTTGAAATATGACGTCAAATATTCTCTTTTACGGTGTGAGTATGGGACTGTAGTAAGAGTGTGTATCGAAAATAAAGCATCGAAACACTGCAGTGTCGGCTAATAAACTCACCACTCAACTCATTTAAACCTGTGTTTTTTCATTCTTTCTTAATATACTACATACCGTCGGATTCACTTCCTTTTCTTCACACACACACGCACCCACACGCACACACACACACACATATATATATATATATATATATATATATATATATATATATATATATGCAGAGATGCTGTAGAAATCTAAAAGGACGCAGTAAAATCGTATCCATGCGTCCCAGTGTGTTTCTTTTTTCTTCCATCACCATTTCAAGCTAACTGTAGATATATTTCAATTGATTCTTAGAAACGAATTACACAGGATAGGTTACAAGGTAGGAGTTAGACGGCATTAGTTGTTTCCTCAGATCGTAAAGAAAACAATATAACAATCTATTAAGAAATTTTGGTTGGGACCTATAAATTTTCCCCGGGACTCATTCAAAGCAAATATGTGCATCCCAGGACGCACTAAATCAAAAAGCTATCAGCATGACTGTACACACACACACACACACACACACACACACACACACACACACACATATATATATATATATATATATAAAATGGTCCAAAAAATGCTCATTATGCACAACAGAAAAATTCCGTATTCTTCAAGGAATAAATTCTGAATACAATTTCCTAAATAACAAAACTGAATTTTTTAGGGCATGCACACACCGAAAAAAATTTTTCATATGGAATTGGACTAACTAAAACCTCAGACCGCCATAATTAAGAATTCTCATATAAATAAACACACACAAACTAAAATAAAAATAAAATTAAAATAAACAAAATAAAAAATAAAAAATAAAGAAATAAAAACGGAAAAATTTAAAATCATCATAAAAACATGAGACCCAATGACAACAAATAGTGATGCCGGTGAATGACGAAAGCAAAATGCAAGAACGAATAACGGATCACGTAAACACGAGCCAAAAGTTTAAAAACTGTCCATTTTTTCAAAAGTCAACGTCTCTGACGACGAATAACACCGAAAAAGTGATATTCAGAAACCAATGGTTAGACAGACTTTATATTTGTATTAGTTAATATGAATAAATAAATACACACACACACACACACATATATATATATATATATATATATATATATATATATATATATATATATATAATTTAATATAGACAGCGCATTTTTTTATTAATTCCAACGTTTGACTAGCAGCGTTCTGTTTTGCTAACGGTCATTTTTCCCATCTTATTTTTGTTGATGACCGACCCACGTGCGGTCGATGCATGATATTGCGAGGGTCCTCATATTAGTGAGGAAGGTCCGGTATTGCTTTTTAAACCGTCGAGAGATAGGCCCCGAAACGGTTTGCACACTTCTCTCCTGATGAGCCCATGCTGTTGTAAACATCTTTTGTTTTTTCATTTTATCATATTCACACTGTCGGATTAATTTCCATTTTATTTTCACACACACACACACACACACACACACACACACACACACACATATATATATATATATATATATATATATATATATATATATATACATATATATATATATAGTGTGAACAAAAATTATTATTAAGACAATCAGGAATATTTCTTGTTTGTTGTTTAATCTCAACTAGTTTCGACCTTCGGTCATCTTCAGGAGAAAATTTATTATTTGAAGAAATTGTTGATACATTATTAGAAGGGAGCATTATAGAAGAGTTAAAAATGTTCAAGTGTTATAGTGGGTTTAACATGCGGTTAAAATCCGGGTAGGCGAGTGTGTTTGATAGTAGCATGTTCATTTGTTGTGAAATGTATATATATATATATATATATATATATATATATATATATTGAGAGAGAGAGACAGACAGACAGAGAGACAGAGAGAGACAGAGAGAGATACAGATAGATAGATAGATAGATAGATAGATAGATAGATCCATATATAGAGAGAAAGACAGACAGACAGAGATACTTAACTAGATATAGTGTTACTACTTAAGTTAGACGCGTATCTATATTTGCGAAAATCTAATATTTCAGTGTCTTATTTAATCTATTCGGCTCTTAAACGCTACTCCCAATTAAAGCAAGATGTTGATCGTTATCTCTATGTAATCTTACGGAGATGATTCACTTACAGCGATATAATGCTAATTTGACAAAAACATTACTCAAGAGTTATCTGCCCATTTTATCAAATAAACAAGTAGGCGGAAACAAAACAAAGCGAACACGGCAAATAAAGCGGACAATCGCGAACAGCGAGAGATTAGGCAAGTGTTTTTATTTTCTTAATACAATCATCACATCTGAAGGGCGTCGACATAATTAGATTCCTTACAGCTGCGGTGCGACTTCCTACCAATGTTCTAACATATTACTGTAGAGGTTATCTGCGTTTGTAGGCGTTATTATAACAAATGAAACTTTCTATCTGTTGCCGTGAGGTTTCGACGTAGTCAAGACGAGCTCCTCAGTGCCACCAGCTTAAACCAACAGGCACCATTATATCTTTGTATATATACATACATACATACATACATACATACATATATATATATATATATATATATATATATATATATATATATATTTAGATAAATAACAACAGACTTAGAGATCCTGCATTATAGACTATTTCAGGGAGCTTAGACAAAAATGTCTAATTCTCCCGACTCATCAGATGAGTCGGGAGAATTAGACATTTTTGTCTAAGCTCCCTGAAATAGTCTATAATGCAGGATCTCTAAGTCTTTTGTTATTTATTTAAATATAAATTTGCTCTGTGACTCTAACAATAAGAGCACACATTCAGCTCTCAAACTGCGACAAGTTGTTTTTAAAAAAAACCTATGTCGTAAGGAAGATTTCTTCTCTGGACTTTTGGATTATATATATATATATATATTTATATTTTTGCTTGAAGGCAGCTACAATGCGAATATCGCATAAATTCGATAATTATAGAAGATAATAATAATGACAAGTGAATCCCGCAAAGAATCACTCGGTGTGTAGAATATCGTACAGACTGTTTCAACTTTATTAAGTCTCATCAGCGATATATACTAACGACTCCCTTCCGACAGGAATCGAAACCGTGACCTCTAGCAGGATAGTTAAACACTATACTGTTTCAGAAAAAAAATCTTATATATATATATATATATATATATATATATATATATATATATATATATATATATATATATATAATGTGTTACTGTAGATATGAGATAGAAGTAAAAAGTGTATATTCAATATTAAAGCTAAAATAAAAGGAAATAAATAATAAATAAAAAAATATTGAGCAAATCAAATTCAGACAACACCGAAATGGGGATTGGAAGGGAAATGAAAGTTAAAGACAAAATAAATACACTTTTAGAATAAATAAACAAAAAGGCCAAAAAAAAAAAGAAGGATTTTAAAATTCCTAAACAAAACCTAATGATGAATGGCTAAGAATCAAGAAAGTAATAATAAAGAGTAGAGGATAAAACTTTACATGTTCATCAGGAAAACAGATACAAATAATAAACAAAATGTTAAAGATTTCTTTTTTAAGTATAAAAGTTTTATTTTGTTGTTGTTGATAATAATAATAATAATAATAATAATCTTATTATAATGGAGATTGTGGGTTTGTCTGACTGTAACCGAAACTATATTACTATACAAGTCACATTTCCCTTTGTTATTTACATCACATTCTCCATGATTTTATTTTTTATTTAAACCTCAATTATTAGTAAAATTGTTTTACATCATTAAGACAGTTAACAATATCTACATACTAATAACATGCAATTATATTTATATATTCGACGAAATAGGGTTTACAGTGTGAATGGGAAGGCTAATTTGCATATTGATCTTAAAAAATTGATTTTAATAAATATATGCTTAGTATTATTGATTTCTAATTGTTTGGTTTTATCTTAATAAATATGAACAAAAATCTCGGGGATAAATCTTAATAGAAATCTATTAACATAAAGAAATAACTGTAATTTTATCATTTTCTTCCTATTTTAACTAAATAGTTAAATTAGGGAAATTTACCACTGAAAAGACGGGAGTAAGGGAAAATGGTGGAACAGTTAGTTTCAAAGTTGTTCTATTTTTCCGATTATACCCCCTCTGTTCCAAATATTTTTATCTGAATTCTTATTCAGTTTCATTAGCCTTTTCTAATTTTAACATGATATTTTATTATATTAAAACTTAAATACTTGCACCCGGAGGGTGCATATATTTGCTAGTAATAATAATAATGGGACTTTGAAATTAAAACGGATCACCTTATCCCAGCAAGAAGGCCAGACCTAGTGTTGATTAACAAAAAAGAAAGAACTTGTCAACTGGTGGATTTGCCTTGATGTGCCAGCAAGATCACCAGGTCCTCTCGGTGAAAGAGTTTAAAGGGAAAGATGAAAAAAAAAAAAAAAAAAAACAATAAAAAAAAAAAAAAGATTAGACAGAACTTATATCTGGACACCTTGCCAGAAGAACTAGAGAAAAGTATTAATGGAATGTTAATGAAAATGTGAAAGTAAAAATAGACCAATTTGTAGTGGATTTGCACTAATTATTGTTGGTAAACAAGTCCCCCAACATAAAGCCATTAGGAAAGAAAAGGCCCGCTCTTGAAGCACCATCCTGAAAACAAAAAAAAAGTTGCGAAATATTCAAGCGAGGCAAGCCGATTGGAAAAACAAGGCAATTCAGAACACTGCAACTGCTGACAAATATTCTTTGCTGACAAACTAAACTTATTCTATCCCCTAGAATCCTGCTCAGAATACCTTCAAATGTACAAAGGAGTGACTTCTGGAGATCAAGCGCTGAGGAGGAATCTTGCTGTCACCTCAGGCTCCCTAAGTTGCGAAAAGACCTACTATCAGCTAACACTGATGTGGAAACTACCCCTCAAAAGAGGCAGTAAAAATTTAATTAATAATATAATAAATAATAATAAATAATAATAAATTAAGTAATAAAGCGGTCAATGGGAGGCGAAGAAGAAAAGAGCAAAATCTTAGAGTAATATTAAAAACTTATAAAAAAAAAATAAGAATGGGAAAAAAAAAATATAAGTAAGCTAAAAAAAACTAAAAAAAAGAAAGAAAAAAAAAAAAAAAAAAAAAGGCGGGAATAAAAAATAAGAAAAAATCTAAAAAAGAAGGCAAGACAACTCTCTTCTTAAAAAAATACAATACATATAATTATATATATATAATATATATAGTATATAATAATACTATATACAAGAAAGTCAAACTGGAGGAAAGAAGCAAATTAAAAATGACGAATATATATAACTAATATAGTATAACTATACTTAATATATTATATATATATATATACTATATATATATAATTATATATATCCGGCAGGCTAATAATACATGACCCTCTAACAAACACTACGCAATTTAGTCATTTCTGATGAAACTTTACATCTCTTTCATTCAAATTGGCTGCTGTGGACTTATTGTAACTTAATTTTGTTATGCTGGAATAATATCACATGAACATTTTTCCCCTTATACCTTATTTATACACTGAAATTCTTTTTAGATATATCATTTTACACCAAAATTCTCTTTGTAGTGGTTTATATTAATGGATATATAATTGCTTCTGATTTTTTAATCAATTAAAATTTTATTTTATTTTTCAACACTGCAATACGCAATTTTTTCTGTATAAAAACTCCAGCTATCCTCCCGTAAAACCCAGCGCATCCGTTTCGTTTGTTACCACACTACCGCTATCGCAAACGTGTGCCATTTTAATTCCGTTCTTCCTTTCATAATTTTGGCTCTTGTATGAGAGAGGGGGACCTCCCCGAAACATACAATGTATCCAGGCTTATAAAAAAAGTCGGAAACAGTTATATATATAATAAATATTATATATATATTATATATTATAGTATATATATATATGTACGTATCCAAAGTTCATCCACAGGGGGGGACCACGTGTTCCAACCCA
>CM042151.1:2551141-2558641 GCA_023376005.1 Doryteuthis pealeii
GCGCTTGTCCAGTGGAATGGGGTCCTTGTAAAGAGTGCCTCCTGATAAGAATCCTTTCGTTCTTCTAAAAAGGCCTTCAGTATCTGTCAATGGTCCATCAAGTTCCTCTAATATTGATCAAGTAAATGTTGTGGCAAGTATCGTGTTTAAGTAGGTGAATCAGCAAGCCTGCATTATGGTTGTTGATTGTGCCGGAGGAATGAAACTGACATGACTTTGGCTTAGTCTATAAATTCAGGTGGGTTAAATTGGCGCAGCACTTTATATAACCAAAAAAAAATCCAAACACTCGTCTTCATTGTTATCTTGTATAACCATTCGATCGACGATGCTACTCTCTGGCAGGCCTTCTTAAACATATTAACATTAGTATAATATTAGTACAGCATTATAGCATAATAATTAACGCACCCAGCCATAATATCCAAGTACCTCAAGCTATTCTTAGCCGGCAATTGCGAAACGAAAGGAACACCCCGGAGTAGATGAATAAAGGGGTGGCTGCATCAAATTCCTGATGGCCTCACTCGATTACGAACAAGAAGGTTTACCAAATTCGGAAAAGAGATGCGAGGTTCATAAGTCCGAGTTCGACAAGAATATAACCAGAAGAAGTGTCTGGAGGCACATCGACGAATCGTTGTATATAGATAACAATAAGATGAGACATTAGTCTAATCATCGAAATATACCTCGCAATATCTAAATGTGTTATTTATCAGTTGATATTATGGTGGTTATTGCCAACGACTGGTTAACCAAGCACATGCTATCTGAGTGTTAAAAAACAAGCCCATGCGGCTCCGATCAATCTAGAATCCTAGAGGCCCATGACGCGAAAATAAGGCATTTTTAGGACACACGCAGGGATTGGAGAAAGAAAGGGGCAAAAGAAAGAGGATTTAATTTTTGTTCGCCGCGAAGTGCTTTAAGGTTAGGTAGTCGTAGCTTCATTCGTAGTATGTCACATTAAGGAAGCAATAAGCGGTTTGGAAGTAGCAAAATAGTAATGTTAGAGGCAGTTAGTCCAATTGCATTGATATAATTAACATCAACGAGGTCCTGCGGGGCGAGCAAGCCGACACAAAGGATAAGACACGTCTGTCTCCTCCGCAGTCTTCGCTGCAACTGAGAATCCTACTAGCTCTTCACGTGGTTTGCCATTTCTCCGTGCCTGCTTGAAGGTCAAATGTTTCCAGCGGTCCCTGTTAATTTTCCATTTGGTCGGCCTTTCTTTTCAACTATATATATTACTATATATATATATATAATATATATATATATATATTAGATAAGATAATTAAATGCTTTTTGGTTATTTTTACAAATCTGGACACAACGAAATTGGACACAGAGAAAAGTTTATCTTGTCTCTCGAAAATGATCGCATTTATCCAAAATAATTGGCCCAAATTTCTCAAATTACCTAGAGTTTCACATACCGCAGCCTCTCTCTCTCCTCCGTTCTCGCGATCTCGACTCCTCTGCTCTCTCTCTCTCTCTCTTCTCTCTTTATTTATCTATCTATACTTCTCTTCTCTCTCTCTCACGTCTATCCTATCTAAATCTATCTTTTCTATTCTTTCTTCTTTTCTCTTTCCTGCTCTCTCTTTCTTGCTCTCTTTTCTCTCTCCTCTTTTAGCTATCATCTATCTTTCTGTCTTCCCTATCTTATTATTCTTCTATCCTCTCTCTTTCCTCCTCTTCTCATTCATCTATCTTTCTTTCCTCCATTCTCTCTATCTCTTTCTTTCTCCTCTCCGAATTCCAGTCTATTACATCTTCTCTATCTCTCTCTATCTTTTCTATCTACTTTCTCTCTCTTCTCACTATCTATCTATTCTATCTTATCTCTCTCTCTTCTTTCTCTTTCTCTCTTCTTTCTCTATTATTTATCTATTATCTTTTCTCTCATCTCATCACTATCTATCATCATCTATCTATCCTTCTTTCTTTCTATTCTCGTTCTCTTCTCTGTTTCTCGTCCTGTCTGTTTCTCTCTCTCCTCTCTTACTATCTATATCTGTATCGTATTCCCGACCCACACACACATGGCATTATGCCAACATTAATTGGTCCAATATTTTTTTTTCTCACATTATTATGAGTTTCACATGACCCACTCTCATCTCTCTCGTCTCTCTCTCTATGATCTCTCTCTGTCTCTCTCCTCTGCTCTATTTTCTGGCTTGAGGCTAACCGGATAGACACTGAGTTTTACGCAATCTTTGCTCTGCAATATATAAGGGAACCGTTGCTTTAATAACGTATTTTTACGTAGGTCAATAGGCCCGAAAATCCAAAATAATTTACTAATTATCAAGCCTCATCTCAAAATTTCAGATGTTTGCGGTATTAACATTTACTGTATTGATTAAAGTCGTTTTGTTCTACTTTAAAGTAAAATTAGATAAGAGAAAACAATAAGAATATGAATACCGCTAATCAATATCTAATTTAAAAAACCATACGTTTAGGTAATCATATTTGATAATAAAGACAGAAAGAGTTTTATTGATTTTGTTAAGATACAATCTTTAAGAACCAATCAATTATACGTTTTCAGTGCGTTTAATACGCATCGATTAAAGACAAAAACTGTCTGGGTTTCTTCTTTTTTTTTTTTGTTCATTCTTTTTAATATTGAAATACGTTACCAAAATATACCGAATGCTAATAATAGTGAAATTATACATCGAATAGTTAGTAGGATATTCTCCCAGGTGAATGCCCCCTTGAATTAATATATACATCGGAAGATTATTAGTATGGGATTCTACCACTTGAATCCCCATTGTTTTAATATAACAAAATAGTCACTATGGTTTTCTCCCAGGTGAATAACCCTTGAGTTATATATCGAAGTAGTTAGTATGGCATTCTACCAGTTGAATCCTCATTGATTTATATAGCAAAAACGTCATTATGGTGTTATCCCAGGCGAATCTCCCTTGTGTTATATACCGTATTTGACGGTATATAAGACGCATATGTATATAAGACGCACCCCCATTTCAGCGGATCAGATTTAGGAAAAAGGTCTTAGTGTATTAATATACTAGAAATATATGCACCTCCGGTGCAAGTATTTTAGTTAAATTTTATAATAAAATATGATATTAAATCAGAAAGGCTAATGAAACTGAATAAGAATGTAGATAAAAAGATTTTGAACAGAGGGGGTATGATTGAAAAATAGAACAACTTTGAAACTAACTCTTCCATCATTTTCCGTTACTCCCGTCTTTCATTGGTAAATTTTCCTAATTAAACTGTTTTAGTTAAAAATAGGAAGTAAAGAATAATATTACAGTTATTTCTTCTTGTTAAGGGAATTCCTTTTAAAGATTTATTGAGGAGATTTTTGCTTCATATTCAATAAGTAAAACCAAACAATTAGAAATCAATTAATACTAAGCATATATTTATTAAAATCAATTTTTTAAGATCAATATGCAAAATTAGCCTTCCCATTCACACTGTTATCCGCTATTTTGTATATATAAATACAATTGTATATTATAAGTATGTAGATATGGTCAACAGTGTAAGTAATGTAAAACAATTTTATTAATAATTGAGGTTTAAATAAAAATAAAATCATGGAGAATATGATGTAAATAACTAAAGGAATTGTGACTTGTATAGTAATCTCCATTATAATAAGATATTGTTTAAAACCGTCTGGCTGTCCATTACACAAAAAGAAACATAGCCGTAATAATATAATAATACCAGCAATAAAATAAGGATGCATGGAGTTTAGGGTAGGTAAAAGTACTGAGCCGTAAGCTGGGTTAGTGAGCATCATAGAGAAAATTAACCTAGGCCTACGGGAGGTCTCGAACTTCACCTACGATGCATAAGACGCAGGGCAATTTTTTGAGCCAAAATGTTCGAAAAACAAGTGCGTTCTATTTGCCGTTAAATGCGGTATCGAAGTAGTTTGTAGGGGATTCTACTAGTTGAATCCCCTTTGATTTAATTAACAAAATAGTCATTATGGTGTTCTCCCCGGTGAATACCGCTTGAGTTATATATCGAAGTAGTTAGTATGGGATTCTACCAGTTTAATCCTGCTTGAGCCATATCACAAAATAGTCATAATGATATTCTCCCCGCATAAACCTCTATGCTACTCATACGCTGAGTTGGCGAGGGCCGGTATCGAACTAAGAACCTTGTGGTTTTAAACCGAACGCTCTACCGGCTGAGCTAACCCGGCCCCTTTATGTAATATAATATAATAATACCAGCAATAAAATAAGGATGCATGTAGTTTAGGGTAGGTAAAAGTACTGAGCGTAAGCTGGGTTAGTGAGCATCATAGAGAAAATTAACCTAGGCCTAGAGGAGGTCTCGAACTTCACCTACGAGGCATAAGACGCAGGGCAATCTTTTTTAGCCCAAATGTTGGAAAAACAAGTGCGTTCTATTTGCCGTTAAATACGATATCGAAGTAGTTTGTAGGGGAATCTACTAGTTGAATCCCCATTAATTTAATTAACAAAATAGTTATTATAGTGTTCTCCTCGGTGAATACCCCTTGTGTTATATATCGAAGTAGTTAGTATGGGATTTTAGCAGTTGAATCCTGCGTGAGTCATATCTCAAAATAGTCATAATGATATTATCCCTGGTAAATACTCCTTGAGTTATATATCGAAGTAGTTAGTATGGGATTTTAGCAGTTGAATCCTGCTTAAGTTATATAACAAAATTGTCATTATGTTGTTCTCTCAGGTTAATACCCCTTGAGTTATATATCGAAGTAGTTAGTAATGTGTTCTCTTATTACTCTCTCTCTCTCTCTCCCTCTCTCTCTCTCAATCCCCCTCTCCCTCTCCCTCATGCACTCTGCGCTTCATAAATCTCTTTCCTCTCCCTCCTACTTCTTCTGGTTTTATCCTTCCTTCTTAACTCTCTTCTGCCTCCTACCTAGGCTTCTCACATCTCTTTTTATCTATCTCTCTCTCTTCTTTCCCAACTCCTTCATCTTGCCCTCTTTCCTCATCCCCTCCCCTCTTGTTCATACTCCATCTTTAATTTTCCTCTCGTTCTCCTTCAAGTTTATTTCAAAACCAGCAACCCCTCACACCCATTCAACTACGGTGGCGGTCCCAGCAGTCTCAGTGGCAACACCAAACCGCCTCGGTAGAGACGACTGTGGAGGGCGGGGGGGCTGGAGGGGTTGTGGAAGTGTCAATATTTGAAGCGATTAATTACTCACGCACTGCGTCCGCCATGTTGTCAGAGGGGCTGGCCAATATTTGGACTGCCGAGAATAGACCGGCTTGCCAGAACGGCCACATGCCCACAGACCGTCGTCGAATAATGGTGAACTGGCCGTGGTAGAAGAATTGACTCGTTTGGAAGGAGAGCAAGGAGATACAAGAAACGGAGGTCAAGAGGTGCTGGCTAATGGGATACACACAAGGAGAGCACAGATGAGTTGTATGTGTTGTAATTGCGTTTAAAGTTATGTCTGTAAAAATAATGCGCACATCTATATAAATGTTAGCGCGTGACCATAACCACGAGTCACCCGGTGAGAATCGAACTCACTAAAAAATGGTTTGGTCGGGCTGAGTTAGTTTTATGGCATGTCAGCTCTTGTTGGGTTATCTAATGCTGAGTGTCAGTCTTTTTTTAAGAAGCTTCTCGCTAATACTTATACACAAGCGCAAATAACGTCAAAATCCAGTTGTTTGTTAGGGGTTAGGTTTAGGGGTTAGGGTTAGAGGTTAGTTTTATAATTAAAAAAAAAAACTCTAAAAATCGTCTGTTAACAAACAACCGGATTTTGATGGTGTAAATGAAAAAATGTCCTTATGAAACAAGATCGCAAAAGGGGTGCCTAAAGGTCATAGGGTCCAATATTCCTATCTAATACAATTCTTTTTAGAATGTAGCTATTTCACTTATATATGGAAGCCTAAAAAGGCCAGAATAAACGGGGAATTATTGAAGGGGTAGGTAAAACTCACCAGAACTCCAGAATTGGAGCCTGGAGAAAGAAAGAAAGAAAGAAAGAAAGATGGAGAGAGAGAGAGAGAGAGAGAGAGAGAGAGAGAGAGAGAGAGAGAGAGAGAGAGAGAGAATATAGATAAAGAATGAAAGTGAGAGATCAGAAAAAAAGATAGAGAGAGACAGAGAGAGCAAGCGAGAGAGAATGAGAGGGAGAGAGAGAGAGAGAGAGAGAGAGAGAGAGAATATAGATAAAAGAATGAAAGAGAGAGATCGGAAATAGATAAGGGGAGACAGAGAAACAGAGAGTGGCAGACAGAGAGACAGAGAAAGAGAAAGAGAGAGATAGTGATAGATAGATAGATAGATAGATAGAGAGAGAGAGAGAGAGAGAGAGAGAGAGAGAGAGAGAGAGAGAGAGAATATAGATAAAGAATGAAAGAGAGAGATCGGAAATAGATAGTGAGAGACTGAGAAACAGAGAGGGACAGACAGAGAGACAGTTAAAGAGAAAGAGAGAGATAGTGAGAGATAGATAGATAGATAGAGAGGGAGAGAGAGAGAGGGAGAGAGAGAGAGAGAGAAATAATATAGATAAAGAATGAAAGAGAGAGAGAGATCAGGAAAAAGAGAGTCAGGGAGACAGTCAGAGAGAGGGGGAAGAAATGGATACAAAAAAGACAAAAATGAGAGTGAGAAAGAGCGAGAGAGAGAGAGAGAGAGAGAGAGAGAGAGAGGGTTGGGAAAAAGGGAGACAAAAAGATGAAAAAGAGGGTGAGAAAGATATATATATATATATATATATATATATATATATATATAGAGAGAGAGAGAGAGAGAGGGGAAGAAAGAGAGACAAAAAGACAAAAAAAGGGAGTAAGAAAGTAGACAGATGATGAAGTATAGAGAGTGAGTCTGTGTAGGTAGAAACAAAATGAGAGACAGAGAGAGAGAGAGAGAGAGAGAGAGAGAGAGAGACACACAGAGAGAAAGGAGACAGATAAAGATATAAAGAGAGATAAAGAGTGTGCGCGTGTGCGTATGAGTGCATCTACTAGAGAGAGAGTGAGATAGATAGATAAATAAAGAGACAGACAGAAATAGAGACAGAGAAAGAGAGACAGAGAGAAAAAGGGTGTATATATAAAAGTTGGAAAGGAAAAGAGACATGATTTTTTTTTATGTCTAATCGTAAAGACCTGAAAATTATGAGATTATAATAAAAGACATTACTACATGATTTTATTCAGTCTAATGGTTTAATAGATATTCAAATATACGATATTCTTTTTTTATTTCACAGGTTATAAGTTATAGATATATTAATAAAAAATTAATGTATTCTATAATCGACCAAGCACCAATAAAAGCATCAAAGACAAATGGTAAGAGTTATGGAACAGCCGTCAAAATAACAAATTATACAGCATACAGCCAAGAATCGGTGAAGGGCGCCAAGGTTATTGAAAGAATATATATATATATATATATTATATATATATATATATATATTAGAGAGAGAGGAGAGAGAGA
>CM042151.1:2561141-2573641 GCA_023376005.1 Doryteuthis pealeii
TCTAGCGCAAGTGAAAAGGGGATAGATTCTCTTGCTGTTTGGCTGATACCGACTTTAGGCCGCTCCTACGACTTTAATTTTTTCTAATTAATTTAGAGACAGAGAGAGATAGAGAAGATTGAAAATAAGGAAGAGAGATAGATTGATAGAGAGAGAGAGAGAGAGAGAGAGAGAGAGAGGAGGGGGGAGAGAGAGAGAGAGAGAGATCAGAAAAAAATATAGAGAGAGGAGGGAGAGAGATAGAGAGATAGATAGAGAGAGACAGAGGAACAAAGAGATGGAGAGAGGCGGGGAAATACAGAGAGAGAGAGAGAGAGAGAGGGAGAGAGAGAGAGAGAGAAAGAGAGATGGGGGAGAGAGAGAAAAGTGGGGATGATAAAAATGGAAAGAAAGAAAGACAAAGTGAGATGATACAGCCAAGAATCGGTGAAGGGCGCCAAGGTTATTAGATAGAAAAGAGAAGAAGGTGTTAGGTTGGGTTTTATGGCATGTCAACACTTGTTGGGTTATTTTATGCCGAATACGTTTTTGTCTTATTCCTTTTTGAAGGGTATTCAATGTTTTTAAATCTCTTTTTTAAATACATTTTTAAACTATTTTTTCTATTCAACTTCTGACAGATACTACCACTCTGTGTCAGATTGAACCTGAGAATAATGGCGATGAAGGGTTACTCCACACTCTCCGTATTCTAGAATTGGAACTTCGCCATAAGATACATTACTAATGAATATGTCCTTTCCCGTTTCGTGGCAACCCGCGTTAAAAAGAATCGAACGTTAATCGCTTTACTCTTGTATACCCACTCAATACATATCTCGGGTACAATATGGAGAGAGAGAGACAGAGACAGACAGACAGACAGACAGACATATTCATTATGCAGTTTAACGTCATTACAATAAAAACATTATTCAGCTGAGGTGACTACACTGATAACAAATAAGAATTCGATTGATAAGCGACACCTAGTGATCAGTATTTACAATTTTCCATTTCATCTTGGACTATTTGGACGGTCTTATTTTTAACCAGGGGGTGTTGCAAGATGATAACGGACGGAAGTGGCGGTCGAGTTAGAAGCAGTAGAAGTAGCGTGTAACAAGTAAGAAACCTCATCTCATCTCATTTCATCACATCTTATCTACTCTGTCTGTTTGTCTGTTTGTCTCTCCATTATATACCCGAGATATGTATACCAGAGTAAAGCGATTAACGTTCGATTCTTTTTAGTGTGGGTTGCCACGGGAAACGGGAAAGGACATATTTATTGGTAATGCTACCACATCTAAGGGTGCCGTAACGTAGCAGTTTCATTATAAAAATGCATTAGAACACCAGTATTAATATATAGATTTATTTATATTTTGTGAATAGGTACCACCGGATCATTTATCTATGATTTAAATTTAATCTAAATCGAAGGGAAAAATGTATGCCTCTTTTGAGAGAGAGAGAGAGAGAGAGAGAGAGAGAGAGAGAGAGAGGAGAGAGAGAGAAAGAGAGAGAGAAGAGAATTAAAAGAGAAATCATAACTATTATAAAATGTGTTCTTAATTGTACTTACGCATTATTTGAAATGAACTTAATTGTTATCAAGAACACATTTTATGATATTTTCGTGTTAAAAAATGCAGTTGTATTGATTCCAAAAAATTAATATTTTCTGTGTATATTTACGGTGAAATGAAAATAAACGATCAAAACACACGGCTTCCTCAAAGAGAAAGAAACAAGGGGAGGCTACTCTCACATATGTAGCTAATGTTCAGATTACCATGAGCTAAAGGGAAAGCAATCGGACCATCAGTGACTGCAGTGATATAGTGAAGCAACAGTAGGAGTATATTTTACGCATTTGTAACACCATATCCATTTTTGTATTTGTATGGTGCCAAGTTAAAGAGACAATTCTTCCAGGCCGTTGTCGTATCAGTACTGCTGTATGGCTGCACCACCTGGACTCTAACGACTGGAGAATAAAGCAGATGGGAACTGCACAAGAATGTTGCGTGTGATCCTGAACAAGACGTGGAAGCAACACCCCACGAGAAAACAGCTGTACGGCCTCCTGCCACATATCACCCAAACCATCCGAGTAAGGCGGACAAGACACGCGGGACACTGCTGGAGAAGCAAGGACGAACTCATAAGCGACGTCCTCCTGTGGAATCCAGCACATGGACACGCCAGTGTCGGCCGACCAGCAAAGACGTACATTGACCAGTTCTTTGAGGATACAGGATGCTGCATAGAGGACCTCACGAAAATGATGAATGATAGGAACGGATGGAGAGATTGTAATGCGTATCCGTGCTAACAGCGCGACATGATGATGATGTGCAAATACCGTAACAGACCGTCCATGTTTGATTGACACAGCAGACTAAAGGAGGGTTAAAAAGTAATGAATATTTTAAAAAATGAAATTAAAAAAAGATGAAAACTTATATTGAGGATTAAAATTTGAATTTAATATGCGCATAGTAATTATATTGATTTGCTTATTTAATGTGTAACATTATATAATTTTAAGATAGTTGATTGATTGGGGGCGGGAGAAGTAAAATAGTGAAAGAGAAAGAGAAGAAAGAGAGAGTGGGAGAGAGAAAGAGAAAGGGAGGGAGAGGGAGAGAGAAAAGCTGGGAGATAGCGCAAAAGAGATGTAAAAAGAGAAGAGAAAAAGAAACTTGAGAGAGAGAGACAGACACAGAGAGAGAGACAGAGACAGAGACAGAGACAGAGAGGGGGGGAGAACCTAGTGAAAAAGAAAGAGTAGAAAGAGAGGTATGAAGAGAGGAAAGAGAGAAGGGAGAGAGAGAGAAAGAGAAAGAGATAGAGGAAGGGAGAGAGACAGAGAGGAAAGAAAGAAAGAAAGAAAGAAAGAACCTAGTGAAAGAGAAAGAATAGAAAGAGAGATATAAAAAGAAGAAATAGAGAGAGAGAGAGAGAGAGAGAGAGAGAGAGAGAGAGAGAGTGGGGAGAGAGATTGAGAAGGGCAGAGAAAGAGAGGAAAGAAAGGACCTTTGTTAAAGAGAAAGAGTAGAGATATATACAGAGAAGAAGAGAGAGAGAGAGGGGGGAGGGGGAGAAAGAGAAAGAGAGAGAGAAAAGAAGAAAGAAAGAAAGAACGAAAGAACCTAGTGAAAGAGAATGAGTTGAAAGAAAGATATAATGAAAAGAAAGAGAGAGAGAAAGAGAAGAAAGAAAGAACCTAGTGAAAGAGAAAGAGTAGAAAGAGATATAAAGAGAAGGACGAGAGAAAGAGAGAAGAGAGAGAGAGAGAAAAAGAGAGAAAGAAAGAAAGAACCTTGTGAAAGAGAAAGAGGTGAAAGAGAGATATAAAGAGAAGAAAGAGAGAGAGAAGAAAGAGCGGAAAGAAAGAAAGAAAGAATGAATGAATGAACCTAGTGAAAGAGAAAGATTAGAAAGAGAGATATAAAGGGAAGAAAGAGAGAGAGGGGGAGAGAGAGGGGTGAAATAGTGGGGAGGAAGGAGAGAGAAAGAGAGAAAAAAAAGAAAGAAAGATGCTAGTGAAAAAGAAAGAGTAGAAAGATATATATAGAGAAGAAACACAGAGAGAGAGAGAGAGAGAGAGAGAGAGAGAGGGAAAGAGAGGAAGAAAGAAAAGCTGGGAAATAGAGCAAAAGAGATACAAAAAGAACTTGAGAGAGAGGGGGGAAGGGAGAGAGAAAGGGTGGGGAGAAAGAAAGAAAGAAAGAAAGAAAGAAAGAACGTAGTGAAAGAGAAAGAGTAGAACGAGAGATATAAAGAGAAACTTGGAAACAGATAAAAAAAAGAGCTTTGTTTAGGACAATATTTCTAGGACCCTATCCATATGAAGCAAACAGTGCTGTCCCTGGAGAAGGCTGCTTGGTCATTCAGGATGCTGCCGAACGATGTTATCATCCCCGATTCGTCAGCCTATTCAATACTCAATTGAGTGACCACTTAAGCAAAAGCAGGTACTGTAAGTAATCCGTTTCCTTAGTTTATAAGGTAATTTATGAGTAAGTGCGTCCCGGTCTCCTGCTTCAGAAATTGCTACGCGGTGACTATCAAAATAACGTCCCCAACTATGTCGTCTCGGCGGTGTTACTTGAAAGAAAACAACCAACTTAGGGCGTTAAATGTATTTTAGAGGGGGGGCTTCTCTTTTTTGATATGAACAAATGGAGATGGATGAATAGATATATATAAACAAAGTAAAAAATGAACAAATTGAGATAGATAGATTGATAGATAGATAGATAGATAGATATCCATCTTCATATCTAAACAAGAATTACGACAAATTTCTATAAATAAACAAGAATTACGACAAATTTCTATAAATAGATTTATAAACAAATTACGATAAATAAATAAGAATTACGACAAAAGAAGAGAAGCCCACCCCTCTAAAATACATTTAACGCCCTAAGTTGGTTGTTTTCTTTCAAGTAACACCGCCGAGACGAAATAGCTGGGGATGTTATTTTGATAGTCACCGGGTAGCAATTTCTGAGGCAGGAGGCCGGGACGCACTTCCTCATAAATTACCGTTTATAAAAAAATGACTTGATTCGGAGTTAAATGACCCGTAAAACAAAACAAAGCAACCGAAAATTCGGGTCAACATGAGACGATTTTTATTTTGAACCGCTAGTATACATGATTGGGACTACGGTTTCCAATTCCATTCTTCTACATGCCGCTTTCACCTTTTTACCGACGGTAAAAGGCCTGTAATTAAATACTAATTAGATAAAAACGAGTTTATTTTTATTTTTACTGTAATCAACACAGTGAAAAATATTACTTAAGAATATTGACTGAATAAAAAATGCAAATGGCGCTTGGGTAATTATAAACATATTTACTTAATTAACAATCAAATTAATAGAATGTATAAAATGAAAAAAAACAAAACAAAAAAGGAAAGACAATAAACAAAAAACCCCAAAAAAACAAGAAGAAACAAGCCAACAAACAATGAGCTGTTTATACAAACGATGTTTTTGGTCGATGTATTTGTACCCTGGGACAACGAGAAACCCGTTTATTATGGTGGCGTGTTTAAATATCCCGTATTAAAAAAAATCGATTATTTCAAACTAGGGAAAAATGTTTACTCTATAAAAATAAAAAAAATCTCAAGAAACAACTCCACAAAAAATGTTAATATGTATGTACAATGGACTTGATAAGATAACCCTTGACGTGTTGGCATGCCGTTAAAATCAATCAATCAATAAATTTCCTTTCGCCAGCCAAACTAGACAAAGCACTATCCGCCCTGTCAGCTGGGGCGTTAGAATGCACCGACTGCACCTCTGCAGAGGGGTAAGACTCCCCCAATGGGCCCACCTGTTGGCCGTGGGTGGCGAACCGTGATGCTTAAGGATAGAGCCCAGGTGGATGAGCAGTTCATGACTTTCAATACTCCACTTTGGCCCTATCTTGGGCTAGACGGGTGGTCGGAGAGGCCCTCTCCGATCAATCGGCTGGTCACATCAAGCCCTAGCACCTATATGATTACCCCAACCCTATTGCCCTTATGGCAAGCCCCAACCCCTTTTCATCATATGGGTGCTAGAAGGCGGTGGCTGCGGGTCTACATGTCCTGGGAATGACGTTAAACTCTATCTGATGGTGAGGTTCCAGTTTTGGAGGTTTGGGGAATGTGGAGCACCCCTTCATCACCATTGCTCCCTGTTCCACTCTGACCCGGAGTGGTAGTACCTGTTAGGGTCCCATCTATGGGTTAAATAGAAAAATGTATTTATAAAAAAATGGTATTATCCATTAAGAATTGATTTATTTCAAAACTTTATCGGCATTAAATGACCCACTGAGGTTGATATGCCGTAAAACAAACCAAACCAAACCAAACCAAACAAAGCACTGTGTCTGAGAATGGTATAGGGACAGTTCTCCATGTTAAAAGATTGCCATACCTAGGTTAAAAAAGGCCTGTTTTCCCTACGATTTTACCCATAGCTTGGGGGAGAATAGTTTGATTTATACCTTTCTTAAGACTAAAAGTCCTATATGAAACACAAATAGCCAAGGGTAATTTTCACCTTTAGTTGTCAAAATTCCTAGCAAATAAGGCAATTAGAGTAATCTCCCTTGACTTTCACTTTGAACTAAGCCGATAGCTATTTTGAAAGTCTCCGTGCGAAATAAACCAACGTTAGAAACTTTTTCGAAAACAATGCAACTGCATGCTTTAACACGAAAATATCATAAAATGTGTTCTTAATAACAATTAAGTTTATTTCAGATAATTTTATGCTAGGAATTTAGCCAACTGACTTTCACTTTGAAACAAGACGGTAGCCATTTTGAAAGTGTCCGTGCGAAATATACAAATCTTAGAATCGTTTCGAAAACAATACACCTGCATGCTTTAACACAAAAATATCATAAAATGTGTTCTTAATAACAATTAAGTTTATTTCAGATAATGAGCATGCACAATTTTATGCTAGGAATTTTAACAACTAAAGGTTAAAAATACATAGCCACGTTCAGGATTTGAACTCGGCTAGCCGAGTCCACTTCTTAGCGCGTTACCCGTTGCACTATAATGATAAAATAACCCAACAAGTGTTGACATGGCATAAAAACCCAGAGAGGATCGAACTGATTAACAAATAGGTGGATTCATATCTTTTAGCAAAGGGATTAGCTCTATGTGAAATGGAAACAGCCTCGTTCAGGATTTGAACTCTGTATGACGATAACTGTTACGTCACGAGCGCCTCCAATTCAGTGATTATTAAATTGTATCATGGGAAAATTGCGCGCTGTAAAACATCCGGTCAGATCACATATTTTGTAGACACATTCTGTTCCATTGGTCAAGATCGGTGCAGTAAAAAAAGGTAAAATAAAGTCGTCGGGGCGGCCTAATATCGGTATCAACCTTTTCACTAGCACTAGACCAAGGAGACTATTTTAGCGTCTGAGGTGGAGCGCCACACCTACCGTCAGCTCATCCAGTATCGAACCAAGAACCTTGTGGTTTCTAGCCGAACGCTTTACCGACTGAGTTAACCCAACACCTTTCGAGAAGGAATAAAACGAAAAAACGTCTTCGGCATAAAATAACCCAACAAGTGTTGACATGCCATAAAAACCCAACCAAAAACCGTCTTCTCTTTTTTATCTATAACCTTGGCGCCCATCGCCGATTGTTGGCTGTATCATCCCACTTTGTCTTTCTTTCTTTCCATTTTTATCTATCCCACTTTCTCTCCCCTCTCTCTCTGTCTCTCTGTCTCTATTTCTTTCTTTCATATACCTTCCCCCTCTCTCTCTCTCTCTTTCCCCGTCTCTCTCCCTCTCTTTGTTCCTCTGTCTCTCTCTATCTATCTCTCTATACCTCTGTGTCCTCTCTCTATCTTTTTTTCTGATCTCACTCTCTATCTATCTATCTATCTATCTTCATTATTTTCAATGTTCTTTCTCTCTGTCTGTCTCTCTCTATTTATTTTATTTCATATACCTTCCCCCCTCTCTCTCTCTCTCTGTCTGTCTGTCCTCTCTCTCTCTCTCTTTTCCCCATATCTCTCCCTCTCTTTTTTCTCTGTCCCTCTCTATCTATCTCTCTTTTTCTCTGTCTCCTGTCTCTCTCTTTTTTTCTGATCTCTATCTATCTATCTATCTATCTATCTTTCATTATTTTCAATCTTCTCTCTCTATCTCTATCTCCCCGTCTCTCTCCCTCTCTTTGTTTGTGCTACTCATACGCTGAGTTGGCGAGGGCCGATATCGAACCAAGAACCTTGTGATTCCTAGCTGAATGCTCTACCGACTGAGCTAAACCGGGCCCCATAAAAAAAGCAAAACTGAGTAACTGTTGTTCTTTCATTCAATCTTGCCCATTCCCGTACAGTTGCCCAGGAGCAGATGTGTAGTCTAGCGAGACTGGTGAATTCGAGAAACGTGAAATGGTCTGGAATCAGTAAAACAAAAATAAAAAATGCAGACCCCACTGCTTCGAGGCAACTTGATTATAGATTGATTCAGTTGGTAACAATTTGTAGAATGAAATCAATGCAAATAAATTCTCCAGACGAAACGTGCAACGTGAACTTGTTATATTAATGAACATCTTGTTACATGCATGCTTCAATAATGAATTATTATTATTATTTTATTATTATTATTGTTGTTGTTGTTGTTGTTGTTGTTCACTCCCTTTGAGTTTTCAAATCAGCGTTAGCTGATGGCCTTTCACTAGAGTCTGAGTGACAACATGTCTCCTCGGTTCTCCAGGACTATTCTGAGTATTCTGGCAGATTGCAGCAGTGCAGTGTTCTGAATGGTTTCAATCCTTCCTCTGATATCCAAACTTTCCAAGCCCTTTTCTAATCCTTTTGGGACTGTTCCAAGTGAACCAAACACAATTGGTATCACTTTCACTTTCATATTCCATAACTTTTTCAGTTCTCTGGCAAGGTCCAGATATTTGTCCATTTTTTCATTTTCCTTTAACTTCACCCTGTGATCTGCTGGCACTGCAAAATCCACCAGTTGACAAGTTCTTTCTTTTTTGTTTATCAACACTAGGTCTGGTCTTTATTGCTGGGATAAGGTATTATTATTACTATTATTATTATTATTATAATTATTATTATTGTTGTTGTTGTTCACTCCCTTTGAGTTTTCAAATCAGCGTTAGCTGATGGGCTTTCACTGGAGTCTGAGTGACAACATGTCTCCTCGGTTCTCCAGGACTCTTCTGAGTATTCTGGCAGATTGCAGGAGTTCAGTATTCTGGATGGTCTCCATTCTCCCTCTGATTCCCAGATTTTCCAAACGTTTTTCCAATCTTTTTAGGACCGTTCCAAGTGCACCAACTACAATTGGTATCACTTTGACTTTCATATTCCATAACTTTTTCAGTTCTCTGGCAAGGTCCAGATATTTGTCCATTTTTTTCATTTTCCTTCGGCTTCACCCTGTGATCTGCTGGAACTGCAAAATCCACCAGTTGACAAGTTCTTTCTTTTTTGTTAATCAACACTAGGTCTGGTCTTCTTGCTGGGATAATGTGATCCATTTTTATATCAAATCCCAGAGAATTTTATGCGTTTCATTCTCAAGAACATATTCTGGTTTATGCATATACCATTTTGTTGTATGGTCAAAATTTAATTTTTTGCATAATTCCCAGTGGATCACCTTTCCAACCCAGTCGTGTCTAGTTTTGTACTACCGTTGTGCTAGTTTGCTACATTCGCATAGTACATGGTTTACAGTCTCATCTCTGTCACCGCATAGTCTACATTTCACTCCATTCGAGTTTTTCACGCCTGTCGTAGCCAGTGGTTCAATGATGGCTTAGTAGGAGCAAGTCTCCTCAGGTCTCCAGGACACTTTCTGAGGATTCCAGCCGATCTCAACAA
This sequence comes from Doryteuthis pealeii, assembly GCA_023376005.1. Taxonomy (NCBI): domain Eukaryota; kingdom Metazoa; phylum Mollusca; class Cephalopoda; order Myopsida; family Loliginidae; genus Doryteuthis; species Doryteuthis pealeii. The sequence goes on from CM042151.1 coordinate 2,570,543, forward strand.
TACTGTAGTCTGAATGGTCTCAATTCTTCCTCTGATCTCCAATTCACCCAGACTCTTTTCCAGGCCCCTGGAAATCGTTTCAAGGGCCCCAGTTACAATTGGTACGACCTTCATCCTCCTTCAAATTCTTGAACATGGAAATCAGAGAAAGAATCGAAACCATCCAAACTATAGCACTCCAAAGATCGGTAAGAATACTCAGAAGAGTCCATTTTTCTCGTTTTAGCCAAATATTTGAGAAATATCGAGTTTTTATAAAAATTCAATAACTTTGTATCCTCTTGTCTAATTTAAGAGGATTTTGGATATGTTATTGTAGACCATATTTCCTTTACTTGGTGTAAATTTTAGCTTGTCCTTTTTCTTCCGGGTCGGAACCTATTTCTACTTAACTATAACCCTTTTTATTATATATGTGCTAGAAGGCCGTGGCTAAGAGTCTTAGTGCCCTGCGTAAGACGCTAAACTGCATTCAATGGTGAAATTCCAATTCTGGGGAGTATAGAGTACATCTTCATCACCATTACTCCCAGGTCCACTCTGACCCAGAGTGGTAGTACATGGGTACCACGTGTGGATTAAATAAAAAAAAACAGTTAAAATATGATTAAAAATTGAATTTAGAAAATATTGAATAAACATAAAAAATGAATAAAACAAAAGATTGTCTGCATAATATAACCCAACAGGGATTGGCATGCCGTAAAATCCAACCAACCAATCAACCAACCAACCACATTATATTGCAATCAATGAGGCATGCATTTAATCATGTCTTGTATTTACAATGCTAAATTTATGGAAAAATGTTTAAAGAGATTTAAATTGTTAAACGAAAAAAAATGGAGGGTCATTGTTAATCGGTTTTAACGGAGGAGAATGAATTGCTGAGAGGGAGAAAGAAAGAGACGCGTGAGAGAGGACAGGAGAGAGAAAAAGACGAGAGAAGAGAGAGAGAGAGAGAGAGAGAGAGAGAGAGGAGGAGAGAGAGGAGAGGGAGAGAGGTAATAATGCCTTTCTAAAAGATATTAATGATGATAAAAGGGTTGATAGGTTTAACAGCACGTCATTAGAGAGAGAGAGAAACAGACAGACAGACAGACAGGCAGACAAACAGAGACAGAAACAGAGACAGAGACAAACAGACAGACAAAGCGACAAAGAGAGACAAAGCGAGGGAGAGATAGAGAGAGAAGAGGGCGAGAGAGAGAGAGAGAGAGAGAGAGAGAGAGAGAGAGAGAGATCTTGAACAAGTCGCAGAAACAGCACCCAACAACGAAGCAGCTGTACGGCTACGTGTTCCCTATCACACAAACCATCCTAGTGAGACGGACAAGACATGCTGGACACTGCTGGAGAAGCAAGGACTAACTCATAAGTGACATTCTCCTGTGGAAACCAACACATGGACATACGAATGTGGGCCGTCCACCAATGACCTACATTGACCATCTTTGCGCGGATACAGATATATCAAAGGAAGCTGGTCCTCTGTGGATCACATCCATACTTCTACACATATTGCGTGACATGATGATGATGATGATGATGATGATAATTTTAAGTCCTATCGCCAAGGATACGGAAAGAAGGAAGGGCGTTTTAAAAAAGTGAAAAAATTAGTGAAATACATCTCTAATTAATACTAAGCCTATTCTAATAGTGGCCACCGCAAGCGGAGTTTAACAGGTTCTGATTCAGAGTTTTTCTTCTCCTAGAATGGTTGCCCAACGAAGGTTTAAGAGTCCTGTCTGCCCTACTATTTACCCTTAGCTGAAATAGATTACTAATTAGGATTCTAAGCCTATTCTAATAGTGACCACCACAAGCGGAGGTTAACAGGTTCTGATTCAGAGTTTTTCTTCTCCTAGAATGGTTGCCCAACGAAGGTTTAAGAGTCCAGTCTGCCCTACTATTTACCCGTAGCTGGAGCGAGAGTAGTTGTATTTATATCTTTTCCGAAGGTATTAGCGCTATGTTAATTGTAATTTTGCCCAGGATTTGAACTCGGGTCGACGAGACTTTTACCCTTGAAATAAAGGTCGGAAGAAAACAGGGTGTGGTGGGGGATGTGTTGTTGAAATATTCGTTGAGGAGAAAGTTGTCAGGACTTAGGAAACAAATTAGACCCCCTTAAATTGATTTCTTTTTTGTTACTTCCTTTGGCAGCTAAAGCAAGCAACAACGCACCTAACAAGAGGAGAGGCGACCCTTCCAAATATAAAATGGCGAACGAGAAACGTCCTGGCTAATTGTAAACAATTCGGGCGCCTATTGATAGACGCCATTTGATTGGCTGGCAAGCTGATGAAATCTAATTTTAAACCCCAGTGCCGAATTTTGAGCCGTGTTTGTAATAATACGAAGAATCGGTGAAGCAGGGGGGGGGGATGTGCAACTCTTGATGAGATGTATAGGGATGAAGACGAGGGATGTTTTAACGGGACGCTGATTAGTATTTAAGAACAGGATTATTGTAGCGCGCGTGTGTGAACAGTATATTGAGGTATGAAGAGTGATTGAGAACATGGGCCGATTGATTGTAATGTTACATAAGGTAGATTGATATAAGCCATGATAGAAACAATATAAACACCATTTACACAGGTTCTCATTTGTTTATTCAAATCTTACACTATATATATATATATATATATATATATATTATAAAAAAGAAGGTCCACAAAATGTATTATGTTCTCAGAAAATTTTTTTAAAATTCTTTTTATCTTACATATGCGACACGAGTTTCTGATCTCTTGTCTTCTTCAGACATTGAGTTATTATTTTGGCAGAATATGTCCGATATTTGATAGGTTGTGTGTGTTTCTGCAACTTTTCTATTATAATTTCTATTATATATATATATAAATATATATATATATATATATATATATTACTACCCCACCACTAGAACCTTTCCTTTCATGAGCCCTCAAATGACTCATCAAACCTGCTGCAGATCCAAAAATCTTGATGCAAATATGACATAGGAAGGACGTCATTCTCGTTGTATCAGATGGATTAAATGATAAAATTTAATGCCTATGCACCACCATATGTCTCTTAAGACCGGAAGGTGACTTACAGACTTCATTA
>CM042151.1:2583641-2591141 GCA_023376005.1 Doryteuthis pealeii
AAAGAAAGAGAAAGGAAAGAAAGAAAGAAGCGAGAGAGTCAGAAAAATAAAAAACAGTTTAGGTAGAAAAAGAAAGGAAAGTAATAAAGCGAGGAGAGAGACAGAAAATTAGAAGAACACAGAAAGAAGAAAAGAAATAAGGACAAGAAAATAATAATAGAAAGAAAGAGAAAAAAGACGAGAGAGAAGAGAGCCAAGAAAGAAAGAGAAAAAGAAAGAAAGAGAAGAAAAAGAAGAAGCGAGGAGAGCATCAGAAATAACAAACAGGAAAAAGAAAAAGAAAAAAAGCAGAAAGAGAATCAGAAAAATAAGAAAAAAAAGAAGAAAGAAAGTAAAAAAAGAAAGAAAGAAAGAAAAGCAAGGAGAGATCAGAAATAAAAACAGGTAGGATTAGAAAAGAAGAAGAAAGAAGCGAGAAGAGATCAGAAAATAAGAACAAAAAGAAGAAAGAAAGAAAGAAAGAAAGAAGAGCGGGAGAGAGAGATCAGAAAGAAAAGAACACAAAAAAATGGAAGAAAGAAAGAAAGAAAGAAAGAAAGAAGCGAGAAGAGACCCGAAATAAAGAACATGAAGAAAGAAAGAAAGAAAGAAAGAAAAGAAGAAGCGAGAAGAGATCAGAAATAAAGAACACCAGAAAAAGAAAAGAAAGAAAGAAAGAGAGAGGAGAGATCAGAATAAAGAAACACAAAAAAAGAAAGAAAGAAAGAAAGAAAAAAAGAAAGAAAGAAAGAAAGAAAGAAAGGAGCGAGAAGAGATCAGGAATAGAAAATACCAGGAAAAAAAGAAAAGAATGAGAGAAAGAAAGAAAGATGAATGAATGAAAAATGAAAAAAAAAAAAAGAAAGAAAAGTAGAATTAAAGGAAGGAATGAAATGAAGCAAGAATAGTATGAAAAAAGAGGAAAGAAAGAAAGAAAGAATGGAAGACGTGAGAGGAGATCAGAAATAAGAACACCAGAAAAAAAAAAGAGAGAGAGAAAGAAAGAAAGAAAGAAAGAAAAAGAAGGGAGCGAGGAGAGATCAGAAATAATAATAAAAAAACACCAGAAAAAGAAAGAAAGAAAGAAAGAAAGAAGCGAGGAGAGATCAGAAATAGATAACACCAGAAAAGAAAGAAAGAAAGAATAAATGAATGAATGAAAGAAATGAAAAAAAAAAAGAAAGAAAAAGTAGAATTAAAGGAAGGAATGAAAGGAAGCAAGAATAGTATGAAAGAAAGAGGAAAGAACGAAAAAAGAAAGAACTAAGAAAGAAAGAAAGAGAAGAAAGAAAGAAGGAAGAACGGACAGCAAAAAGGAAGGAAGGAAGGGAGGGAGGAAGAACAGAAAGAAAGATAGAAATGAAATAAGAAGGACGCAAGGAATAGAAGAATAAATAAATAAAGAATAAAAGAATAAAAGAAAGAGAGAACATTACTTAAGAACTAAAGCGAAAATGAAAGGATGAAGAAAGAAAGAAAGAAAGAAAGAAAGAAAGAAAGAACTATTAAAGAAAGAAAGTAAGAACGAGTAGAAAAAAGGTATGAAGGAAGGGAGGAAAGACAGAAAGAAAGATAGAAATAAAATAAGAAGGAAGCAACAACTAAAAGAAGGAAGCAAAAGAAGAAAGAAAGAATAAAAGAAAGAAAAAGAAGGTAGAAAGGAAAGAAGGAAAGAAGAAAAGAAGGAAGGAATGAAAAGCGGCTAGAAAGAAACAAAGAAACATAGAAAGAAAGAAAGAAAGAAAGAGGAAGGATGGAAGAGAGGGAGGAAGTATGGAAGGGAGGAAGGGAGGAAGAATGGGAGGAAAGATGGAAGGAGAAAGAAACGAAGGAAGAGAGGGAGAGAGGGGAAGGAATGGAGGGAGGGAGAACAGAAAGAAAGATCGAAATAAAATACGAAGGAACCAAGAAATAAAAGAAGGAGGCAAGAGAAGAAAAAAACAAACAATGAAAGAAAGAATAAAAGAAAGAGAAAGTAGAAAGGAAAGAAGGAAAGAAGAAAAGAAGGAAGGAAGGAAAAGCGGCTAGAAAGAAACAAAGAAACATAGAAAGAAAGAAAGAAAGAAAGAAAGAAAGAAAGAGAGAGAAAGGAAGGATGGAAGAGAGGGAGGAAGTATGGAAGGAATGGAGGAAGAATGGGAGGAAAGATGGAAGGAGAAAGAAACGAAGGAAGAGAGAGAGAAAGAGAGAGAGAGAGAGAGAGAGAGAGAGAGAGAGAGAGAGGGAGGAATGGAGGGAAGAAGGAATGGAGGGAGGGAGGAAGGAATAAAGTAGGGTGGAAGAAAGGACAGCAAGAAATGATTGAAAGGCAGAAAAGGCGGGAGAGAGTGGGGAAAAAACAGTAAAATTTTCGGGCCAATCAGATAAACTTAAATCGCATTCAGGCTGTTAAGGAAATCGCTTTGCGAGTTCAGCTGTAAACGTTTCTCGACAAATAAACCTAATTGTCCAAACAGACGCGCAAAGGGACGCAGAAGATAATCCAGTTAGAAAAGACTTGCCGAAGCACCAACTTAGTGTTTTAGTCCAGGAGACACACCATTTTTTTTTTTTTTTTTAGTTTTTACTTTTCTTCAAAACGGAAACCATTTCGAAATCATCAACATTTCGCGCTAAAAAAAAAATTAACCGAATTCTCTTTCTGAAGTGAGCTTTAAAGTCACAGTGAACTGCATTAAAAGCTCACCTCCCCCGTTCCACCTACCGGATATCCGGGTTTAGGCATTATATACGTGGGTTCGTCAAAAAGTAATGCAATTTTGTTTAGGACAGGTATAATTATCAATAAAGGAACATTTACCATACCAATAGAGTATAATTACCAATAGAGGAAAATTTATCATACAGCAAAATGAAGCTGGTTCTCTGTGGATCACATCCCTACTTCTCCACATAGGTGCGTCAAAAAATAAAGCCTTTTGTTTAGGACAGGTATAATTACCAATAGAGAGACATTTACCATACAGCAAAATGAAGCTGGTCCTCTGTGGATCACATCCCTACTTCTCCACATAGGAGAGTCAAAAAGTAAAGCCATTTTGTTTAGGACAGGTATAATTACCAATAGAGGAACATTTACCATACAGCAAAATGAAGCTGGTCCTCTGTGGATTACATCCCTACTTCTCCACATAGGTGAGTCGAAAAGTAAAGCCAGTTTGTTTAGGACAGGTATAATTACCAATAGAGGAAAATTTATCATACAGCAAAATGAAGCTGGTCTTCTGTGGATCACATCCCTACTTCTCCACATAGGTGAGTCAAAAAGTAAAGCCATTTTGTTTAGGACAGGTATAATTACCAATAGAGGGACATTTACCATACAGCAAAATGAAGCTGGTCCTCTGTGGATCACATCCCTACTTCTCTACATAGGTGAGTCAAAAAGTAAAGCCATTTTGTTTAGGACATGTATAATTACCAATAGAGGGACATATACCATACGACAAAGTAAATATATATATATTATTATATATATACATTCACTATCACCAGAGTTTGGTTTTTGAGCAAAAATAATGAAGATTTTATTGATATTTGGGAAGATATTTAGAAAATTAAAATGTGTATAGTAACAGAAGGTAATTGAAATATGATGTTGATTGATTGAATTAATCGCCTCATTTATATTGTTGTTTTTTTTTTAAATTGTAAATTATTGAATTAAAATTTCTTACTATATTGTTATAGATTTACGTGGGGATTTTATGGGGCATCCAGTGATGACCCAACTCCCGATTCAGTAATAATAGATCTGCAAGACTAACTTCTAAAAATATCCCCCCTCTACCCAGGTGACGCCGGGTAGCCACTTCTAGTGCCGCATAAATCATAAGCTGATTATGATTATGTAACACTGAGTTCGATTCTCACTGGGCGCCCATAATCTGGCCTTGTGCCAAATCTAAGGAAAACTTACTAAATAACTATATAATCGTCGGTTTTGCGTTGTCAGTGGAAGAAACAATAAAACGGCTGCAGACACGAGTTATCCATGTAATACTGAGTTCGATTCTCACTGGGCGCCCCATAATCTGGCCTTGTGCCAAATCTAAGGAAAACTTACTAAATAACTATATAATCGTCAGTTTTGCGTTGTGAGTGGAAGAAACAATAAAGCGGCTGCAGACACGATTTATCCATGAAGAAAACGATTTTTTTTTCGTCCGAGAAACAAATAACCTGTAATATTCTTAAGAAATCTTCATGTTGTTTCTTTAACAATAAATGGAACCTATAATTTGGTTGGTTTCTGGAATTCTTCAATCGGTTCGGATATCGTAGGAGAGAAAGAAAAAAAAGGAATCAATTTAAATCAATATTTTCAACAAGAGATATTTTCTGTTATTTTTTTCATTGTAGAAGATTGTGTATATATTTCGCTTACACGCGCGAATTCACATCTACCTATCAATGCATTTATAATATGTAGATGACGTTAAAATGTCCATATATATATATATATATATATATATATATATATATATATATATATATATATAATATGGACATTATGTTAAACATTTGAATATATGATATCCTGATAAGAAACTGGAAGCTAATATATATATATATATATATATATATATATATATATATATATATATATATATATATTGGGAGATTATGTGCTTAATTAAAGTCATACCTAATTTGTTAACTAATTAATTATAATTAAATGAATTAGGCGTGCATATCGGTTTAAATGTAAAGCGTAAACAAATCGAGAAAAAGTCGATCTCTGTATGTACAATTTCAGCCTATTAGGCCTCATCAGCAGAGCCATAGACAGGGCAGTGTTTTGTTTTACATTTAAACTGATATGCACGCCTAATTCATTTAATTATAATTAATTCATTAACAAATTAGGTATGACTTTAATTAAGCACATAATCTCCCCAAAATTGTCGGCCTTCGCCATTTCAAACAGATTATTTGACCACTTCATATATATATATATATATATATATGGGAGAATAAGTGCTTAATTGAAATCATACCTAATTGAAGTTAATTAGTTGATAATTAAGGAATTAGGCGAGCATATCCGTTCAAATGTAAGGGCGTAAACTAATCGAGAAAAAGACGATCTCTGTATGTAAATTTCGGCATATTATGCCTCATCAGCAGAGTTATAGACAGGAGACTGCTCTGTGTGTCATTCGAACCCTGAACTGCCAGGCTGACAGGCGGGGATTCTAACCATTACACTAGCTGGTTTTTCCAAATTTCTCGTTTGTTTTTTGAACTGATATATACTACATGTTTTAGGTGACTTTCTACACGACAGTCACAAAAAAACCCAGCTAGTGTAATGGTTACTGTCAGTCTGGCAGTTCAGGGTTCGAATCACACACAGAGCAGTCTCCTGTCTATATCTTTGCTGATGAGGCATAATATGCCGAAATGTACATACAGAGATCGACCTTTTCTCGATTCGTTTACGCCTGAACAGGAAAACAGATGATGGAGAAAATGTCCAAAATTTTTCCCCAAGCGCTTGCAACCATTTTAATGGTTGTCCTTATAGGTATTATTGGTTGTAGTGATTGTTTATTTAATTCGTGTTTTATTCGTTTAACTCTCTTAACTGAATAACCGCTTCAACGTTTTCATTGCTGTATTACATATCAGTAATTTATCCAAGAGTGATCAATACTATGTAAAAAGTAGAGTTTCAATGATAATATTAGGATAGCACCCACATGAAGGCTTCATAGTGAATGTTACATAATTCATAAGCAGCTTAAGATTTATGCACGTACCTGTAGTAAGAATATTTAAATCAAGGCCCGTTAAATTCAGAATAATGGGGTCTAGTGGAAAGTTACCTCGCCGATTATTGACGGGTAATAACCTTTTTGCCTGACCCCTTTAAAAGCGTGAACAAGTCGCTGAAACAACACTCCCCAGGAAAGCAACTGAATGGCCACTTGACCCCTATCTCACAAACATCCTTGTCAGACGAACAAGGCATGCTGGACACTGTTGGAGAACTCATAAGCGACATTCCCCTGGGGTAAACCGGCAGATGGACATGCCAATATGGTCAGTCCAGCAAGGACCTACATTGACCAGTTCTGCGCGGATACTGGATGCCGCGCAGAGGACATCCCAGGGACAATGAATGATAGGGAAGTTTGGCGAGAGATTTTGATGGATATCCGTGGTAATTGCGCGACACGATGATGATGATGATGATGATGATTGGTTTTCTTGTCAACCAGTCTGGGATTCCGCGCTGTCGGCTGGGGCGTTAGAATGCACCGACTGCACCTCTGCAGAGGGGTAAGACTCCCCCAGTGGGGCCACCTGTTGGCCGTGGGTAGCGACCTGTGATGCTTAAGGACGGAACCCAGGTGGATGAACAATGCATAACATGCAACACTCCGCGTAGACCCTTACTTGGGTTAGACGGGTGGTTTACGTCAAGCACTAGCACCTATATGATTTTCCCAACCCTATTGCCCTCATGGCAAGCCCCAGCCCTTTTTATCATATCGGTGCTAGAAGGCGGTGTCTGAGGGTCTACATGTCCTGGGAAAGATGTTAAACTCTATCTGATGGTGAGGTTCCAGTTCTGGAGGTTTGGGGGAATGTGGAGCACCCCTTCATCACCATTGCTTCCTGGCCAACTCTGACTTGGAGTGGTATTACCTGTTAGGGTCCCATCTATGGGTTAAAGAGAAAGATGTGTTTCTTAAAAATAATGAGTATCCATTGAGAATGAATTCATTTCAAAACTTTGATGACCCACTGAGGTTGATATGCCGTAAAACAAAACAAACAAAACCTATTGCCCTCATGGCAAGCCCCAGCCCTTTTTATCATATCGGTGCTAGAATGCGGTGTCTGAGGGTCTACATGTACTGGGAAAGATGATAAACTCTATCTGATGGTGAGGTTCCAGTTCTGGAGGTTTGGGGGAATGTGGAGCACCCTTTCATCACCATTGCTTCCTGGCCAACTCTGACCTGGAGTGGTATTACCTGTTAGGGTCCCATCTATGGGTTAAAGAGAAAGATGTGTTTCTAAAAAAAATGAGTATCCATTGAGAATGAATTCATTTCAAAACTTTGATGACCCACTGAGGTTGATATGCCGTAAAACAAAACAAACAAAACAAACAGTCAGGGTTATTTTACGCAAAGAGGTAAAATGTGAGGGTTGGTTTGATTCAGTGTTATATTCTATTTTAAAAGGATTTTTTTTCTTGATCTTGACAGTAAGTTGTCTGCGGTTGTTTGTTGCTAAATGAATTGAGAATTGCTAGTGTGAAACAGTTAAAAATAATTAAGTTTCAAAATGTTAAAATCTTGAAGAAAATTGCTGCAAGAAAGAAAGAAAGAAAAAAAGAAAAAAAGAAAAAAAGAAGAAAAAACAGCTAACGTATCTTTTTCTAAGATCTATCTAAAATAGTTTTTGCTGACAAAATGTCGGCTTTCCATAAAGTCTACATTCAGCTTCTTCTAATTTTAAGTGCTTAACAGACCAGTCTTTATGTAAAACAGAGAACGATTC
>CM042151.1:2601141-2608641 GCA_023376005.1 Doryteuthis pealeii
ATCTGCCAGAATACTCAGAAGAGTCCTGGAGACCTGAAGAGACTTGGTGTCACTCAGACTCCAGTGAAAGACCATCAGCTAATGCTGATGTGAAACACTCAGGAGAAGAAGATAGACAGGGAGGACAATAGTAAGGACAAACATATTAAATGCATAATAATAATAATAATAATAATAATAAAAATAATAATAATAATTATAATAATAATAATAATAATAGAAGAAGAAGGAGAAGGAAAAGAAGAAGAAGAAGAAAAAGAAGAAGCAGAAGACTGAGAGGGAGGGTGATAGTAAGGACAAACATATTAAATACATATGATAATAATAATAATAATAATAATAATAATAATAATAATAATAATAATAATAATAATTTGATGATGATGATAATAATAATAATAATAATAGAAGAAGAAGAAGAAGAAGAAGAAGAAGAAGAAGAAGAAGAAGAAGAAGAAGAAGAAAATATATAGAAATGAATATTACGATAGAAAGAAGGAAGGTAATCAATGCTTAAGACAATAAAAAAGAAGGTATTAAAAAAAAAAACCTCATGAAATGACAGAAATGACTAAAGCGATCAAAATAAATTGAACGATCTAAAAAGGAAATGCAACGAGCATTATAGAATAACGAACAACAACAAACAACGAACAACAAATGAATAGAACTGCAGAAACAAGAAGTTCAATAAAAGAAGAAAAAAAAATTAAAAAATTATATGGAAGAGCAGAAGTAAAATAATATGAACAGAACGAAAAAAAATAAAACAGAATGCGCCATTGGTGACAAGGCGTTCCAGATAATATCGGCGTCTCACCAGTGTAATCATACGTTATCTCATGAAATTAGTATTCGAATTACAAAAGACGATACTTGAAGACGTTGGAAAATCTAGATAAAACCGGTAACGGTACCGACAGCAATCTCACAGGTCTCGAGAAACACAAACGCTTTGTTTTGTTTTGCTTTTATAATTTACATTTTTGCGTTCCGTATTTTATAATTCCAAGCAAAATTCGTCTCGAAGTCTCGGGCATAGATATCTAAATTAAGAAAACTAAGGTACCTCCAATTTGCCCTGTAAAATGTACCCCTCCCCCTATATTTAACACAATAAAACTTGCATAAAAGTTAATATTAGTTTTAAAGATTTTTGTCTGTTCCAAAGAAGAAACATTTTTTAAAAATTTCTGATGATTAAAAAAAAAAAAAAAAAGAATCAGCTTAGGAAAATAATGAAAATGATGAATGAAAACAATGTTTACATTTTTGCAACGTTAAATCAATTAAAATTTAACGTAGCAAAAAACAAGTTAACACTAGAGGCTTTTTTTAAATTTAAAAATTATATGAAAAATCAATTAATTGTCCGATTTTTACGAAAACTTCAATAATTACTTATCTTTTGATGAAAATATGTTTGAAATAGGTTTTTGCTAAAATATATTAGGGGAAATATTTTATGAGGTCTAGTCACCTACTATTTTATTTTATGAAATATTAAAAAATAAACCCACAAAAAAAACGACTTTTACTTTTTTTTCTATAAAGTTACCAGTCTGAATAATAATATCAGAAGATTTTTATAAGTTTCTATACAGGACTTTTCTTTAGTAAAATAACCATGGATACAGAATTCTGCTAAAATATATCAATAATGAAACTGACCCTGTTGTGAAAAAACCGGACTGGTTTACTTATTTTTCAAGATAACGGTGAGTAATTTTTCCCGAATCGGATAATTTGATATTTGAATTAACTGTCTAACAACTCTTTATATTCGTTATTTCTTATTACGATATATTTTTCTAAAAAAGTTCAAAAATATTTACGTTTCTTCTTTCAGCATTGCCTAAACGGATCACGTGACGTATTTTGGTGGCACCTGAAGAAAACTAAGGCGCCCTAGCTTAATAATAAGCAATTTAGTTTGATATCCAAGATTCTAAATTGCTCCGAGGTATCTCTTAAATCATTTTTTCTTCGTTTTCCTATCAATAAATTTGCCTGACTAGAGATACTTAGAACGTTTACTTTCGTCTGGCCTCAGATTAACAATCGTGGCTCAGACGTGGATACTCAACCTTTCTGGCAAGGCTCGACATTAACGCCGTCCCGTTGTCTCGGGGACGATAAAAATTACATCCAGGACGATCAATATGTCATCCGTGACAGTTTACCGGGGACGGTAAAAAATTTTCCTAAAAGTTATTACTGCAAACAAAAGTTTGACCTTAAATAATAGATTTAATTAATTTTAATTCGTTTTTTAAAACGTAGCAAACGATTTTTTGGGACTACCCTAATATAGAATTATACCAATGAATTAAACAAAAATATTTTGATTTCGGGACGGTCCAAACCCCATTTGGGACGGTCCAAACCCCATTCGGGACGGTTGATAATTTTTGTTCGGGAAGGTCATGAAAAAAGTTAGTGTCGTGGCCTGCTTTCTGGTCATGTGCGTGTGAGCATTTCACTTGTTACTTACGCGATCCCGAATTTTCACTTGTTACGACTGCTTGAAAAAACACAGGTAATTTTTAAAGAGCTACTGTGAAGCAACGAATTGGTCAAAAGTTATGAGAAAAAACATTTTTGGAATGGGCAACCTCAATTTGTTCAATATATATATATATATATATATTATTATTATTATTATTATTATTATTATTATTATGGACTCTCTCGTCGATTTTCGACGCATGAGGGTTCACACACACAATGAACACCCACACAGTGATTTGTTTATAGTGGTGAAGGCTTGTTGGACCATCCACACTTTTTGGCACAGTTGATAGGAAAGAATTGGTATATCAAGGGTTGCCACAAACCCAATCAACGACCGACCTCAGGAATTTTGAATTCAGAGTTATCCGTCTCCTAGACTGGTTACCTACCCAAGGTTGAAGGGCCAAGCCTGCCCTACTATTTAACCCATAGCTGGAGGGAGAATATATGGATTCATACCTTTCCCAAGGGTATTAGCGCTATGTGAAATGCCAACAGCTTCGTCTAGGAATTGAACTCGAATCAACGATATATGATATATATATATATATATGATTTTAATACAATTACTATTGATCAGAATGTTTAAATTAAAGCGAGCAAATATTGAACACAATAACGTGCTCGTTATTTTTTCAATTATCCAGCCCACATTGAAAAAGGTTTGGTGATCCCTGGTCAAGAAGAACTGTTTATTCACGCTTTTGTTTGATTGCTTATGTGTGACATTTGAACCCCGTTAGAAAAATGTCATGCGTTTTCTTTTTTTTTTTTTTCTTGCCGTCATATCTATTTTAACCTTGTGCTTGATGCAAATCTCTTTGAAGGCTTTTCATATAATTTTAGTGAATTGTCATTAATTTTAACCAGGGATCATCAAACTTTTTTTCAAGGTGGGCTGGATAATTGAAAAAATAACGAGTGCGGGCCACATTATTATCGTGTTAAATACTTGCTAGCCATAACAAAGCTCTGAGAAAAAGATGTAAAACAAAATTTATCTTTCCATGTTACATTCATCGATGAGTGGCATAAGATGCACAAAAACAAATTTAACCAACATATTTATTTTCAAAACATTATCAAAGAACGCAACTTTAGCAGAAAGGTTTAGTGAGATTTGGGAAAATGAAGTTTGCGTTTCAAGATATTTTCAATGTTTGGTTTGGAATTGCTACATTCAGGATCGCGTAAGTAACAAGTGAAATGCTCACACGCGCAAAATATTGTAACCTACCTACAGTAGCCAAGTCCATGAAGATTTAGTAAACTTAACATGATATTTAAATTTAAATGGTATCAGAACGTCTCACGTTTTGTATGTTTTAACGATTCTAAAATGCCTTCGCAGGCCGGATCCGGCCCGCAGGCGGTAGTGTTACGTACTGACGTTTTCACGGTACCAAATCGATATAAGGTTGTATACCCTTCATTACTTCTTTACTTCTAGTCGTCCTCTCTTCTGGCCGGCTTTGCTATTCTGATCGTCTATCATCTTGGTCTGGTCTAGCGTCTGGTGTTGACTTGGGGATTCCGGTCTGGTCTTCTATGGGGATTTCTCGTTATAAGAAGCCCTGTGTCATTGTTAGTTTTTAGTAAACACAAGACTTCGATTTTCTTTTAATGTTACTTTATTCGGTAAATCCCCAACCCAGACATAACATAGCGCGCGTGAGTTCCAGTTTTAGGCAGAGCATAAAATGGCCGCTGCTCTGCCTGACGTATAACTGCAAACTGGGGACTCTGAAAAAGGTCCCACGTGACTTCACATATTTGGCGGGCTTCTGTAATTTTCCATAGAAGGACCCGGCCATGTTATGAAAGGGGTCATCCCCTCAGAATTACAGGGGATTGACAATAATCTTATGCAACCGCATAAGATTATGTAACAGTAGTTTGGTGACCCCTGATCAAGAATTGTTTATTCACACTTGTGTTTGATAGTCTGTGTGTAACATTTGAACCCCGTTATAAAATGTCATGCGTTTTCTTTTCTTTTTTTTTTTTCAGCGTCGTATCAATTTCAAACTTTCGCTTGATGCAAATCTCTAAGAGGGCTGTTCATATCATTTAAGTGAACTTTCATTGATTTTAACGATTGCTTGAACGCACGGAAATGTAGTTCAAAAGGCACCCAAGAGACTCAGTTAATATTGCCGTATTTGTGCATTTATGACGTTTATAATATTTGAACTGAGGAAAACCGCAGTGGCCCTTCTGAATATCCGAGAGTGGATGCATCTTTGCTTTTAGACAAGTTCCAAGCACGGATTTTAAGTTCGTAATCCGAATATCCTATCAAACGGATGTATATCTATATACAGGGGTACCTTGAATTTCGACTAACCCCCCCCCCCATCTAACGAGTTAGAGCTGCACTCTGTCGATATTTTGAAAGGTCTAGGTACAGAAATGCATTGGAAAGGGTTTCTTTTAAATAAAAGAATACGTTGGAAAGTGTTTTTCTATAGGAATTCATTTTAAAGTGTTTTACTATAGAAATATAGTTGAAAGGATCTTACTATAGAAATGCATTGGAAAGGATTTTACCATAGGAATTCATTGTTTTACTATAGAAATATAGTAGAAAGGATTTTACTATAGGAATTCATTTGAAAGTCTTTTACTATAGAAATATGGTTGAACGGATCTTACTATAGAACTGCGTTGGAAAGGATTTTACGATAGGAATTCATTGGAAAGTATTTTACTTTAGAAATATAGTTGAAAGGATTTTACTATAGAAATGCATTGGAAAGGATTTTACTATAGGAATTCATTTGAAAGTGTTTTACTATAGAAATATAGTAGAAAGCATCTTACTATAGAAATGCGTTGGAAAGGATTTTACTATAGGAATTCATTTGAAAGTCTTTTACTATAGAAATATAGTTGAAAGGATCTTACTATAGAACTGCATTGGAAAGGATTTTACTATAGGAATTCATTTGAAAGTCTTTTACTATAGAAATATAGTTGAAAGGATTTTACTATAGAAATGCATTGGAAAGGATTTTACTATAGGAATTCATTTGAAAGTGTTTTACTATAGAAATATAGTAGAAAGGATCTTACTATAGAACTGCGTTGGAAAGGATTTTACCATAGGAAATCATTGGAGAGTGTTTTACTATAGAAATATAGTAGAAAGGATCTTACTATAGAAATGCATTAGAAAGTATTTTACTATAGGAATTCATTTGAAAGTGTTTTACTATAGAAATATAGTAGAAAGGATCTTACTATAGAACTGCATTGAAAAGGATTTTACTATAGGAATTCATTGGAAAGTGTTTTACTATAGAAATATAGTAGAAAGGATCTTACTATAGAAATGCACTGGAAAGGATTTTACCATGGGAATTCATTTTTTTTATTACAGAAATATAGTAGAAAGGATCTTACTATAGAAAACTATCAGTTTTTGGCATTAAATAACCCACAGCTTTTTTATACCATTAAACAAACCAAACCGAACCAAATCTATTCATAATAGTGTTCTGATTTTGTCTGTAACCGAAACTACGTCACTGCTTACGTCACATTCATTTCTTTAATATTCTAAAGAAAATCAATTAAGAGTCAAATTTTCACGTAAATTTTCATACTTATTCAACTTTAGATGAATTCATATTTAAAATACTTTTTCCAAAAATATATTAGGGGAAATATTTGTTTTGCTAGATCGACGCCAGCCCTTATTTCATTTTATAAAATCCGAACAATTTTACTCGTACGATTTTAAAATATAAGACACGCCAGCTACAATGATGAGACAAAATGTAATGACGTTTTGTTTAGATAAGGTAAAATTACCAACACAGGAATATGTATCATGTATCAAAATGAAGCCATTCCTCTGTGAATCACATCCTTACTTCTCCACATAGGTGCGTCAAAGAGTAATGCCATTTTATTTAGGACAGGTAAAATTACAAGCTGAGAAACATGTATCATACATCAAAATGAAGCTGGTCCTCTGTGGATCACATCCCTACTTCTCCACATAGGTGCGTCAAAGAGTAATGCCATTTTATTTAGGACAGGTAAAATTACCAACACAGGAACATGTATCATACATCAAAATGAAGCTGATCCTCTGTGAATCACATTCCTACTTCTCCACATAGGTGGTTCAAAAAGTAATGCCATTTTGTTTAGGACAGGTATAATTACCAAGACAGGAAAATGTATCATACATCAAAATGAACCTGGTCCTCTGTGAATCACATCCCTACTTCTCCACATAGTCACCGTTTTTCTCAATAGCAATGTTCCTCCTTCGAATGAGAGCATGTATTCCCGGCTTCTTTGAGCCACTTTTCCACTAGAGATTTCACTTCCTCATCACTGAAATAATGTTTGCCTCGGAAACCATCTTTCATGGGGGCGAAGGAAGGCAAATATTATTCCAGTGACGAGGAAGTGGAAAATGTGGCTTTTTTTTCCTTCTTTTTTATTATCCTTTCTGTTTTGATATTTTTTTTTGTTTTGTTTTTGTGTTGTACAAATTACTGTTATTTTTGTTTGGTTTCGTTTCGTTTCGTTTATATTACGGCATATCAACCTCGGTGGGTCATTTAATGCCGATAAAGTTTTGAAATAAATCAATTCTTAATGGATAATACAATTTTTTATAAATACATTTTCTATTTAACCCATAGATGGGACCCTAACAGGTACTACCACTCCGGGTCAGAGTGGACCAGGGAGCAATGGTGATGAAGGGGTGCTCCACATTCACCAAACCTCCAGAACTGGAACCTCATCATCAGATAGAGTTTAGCGTCATTCCCAGGACATGTAGACCCTCAGCCACCGCCTTCTAGCACCCATAGGATCAAAAAGTGTTTGGGCTTGCTATAAGAGCAATAGGGTTTGGGCAATTATATAGGTGCTAGGCCTTGACGTGACCCACCGATTGATCAGAAGGGGCCTTTCTGACCGCCCATCTAGCCTAAGTAAGGTTCTAAGTGGAGTGTTGCG
>CM042151.1:2613641-2620693 GCA_023376005.1 Doryteuthis pealeii
CTTTTTCTTCCCTCTATCAGCCAGGTTCCAGGAGACAGCAAATACTGATAGATCGATAGATAGATAGATAGATAGATAAACACATACATATATACATACATTGATGCCCGTGTATAGATAAGGAGAATATGATTGCAGCCGTAAGTAGTATATTGCACCTACTTACCATCAAAGATTGTTCTAGAGAGGGGGAGGAGGGATAAGAGAGGGGAGGAGGGAGAAGAGAGGGGAGGAGGGAGAAGAGAAGGGGGAGGAGGGAGGAGGGGGAGGAGGGAGAAGACTCGGTCGTATTCATCTCAAGGTAGGACACCATTTTATTGAGAGAGACAAGAAACGGAAATTTCGCGTCGAACGTAGAGGAAACTAGTATTTCTTGTGATGTCGATTTAATTGTGGTCTTTGCAATGTACTGACCTCCGGGTAGGCGCCTTCATATATATGTATATATATATATATATATATATATATATATATATATGTGTGTGTGTGTGTGTGTGTGTGTGTGTATACATATATACACATACTACATATATAATATATATATATATATATATATGTGGGTGTGTCTCTGTGTGTCTGTGTGCATGTATATATATTTATATACACATACATATATATAATATATAATTATATATATATATATATATAATAACTAGATATGTGTGTGTGTATAAATAATTTCAATGTATATGTACCACACAGAGAGAGAGAGAGAGAGAGAGAGAGGAGAGAGAGAGAGAGAGAGAGAGAGGAGAGAGAAGGAACACTATTTATAGTCTAAAACTAAACACTCCACAAACAACTACTGTAGGTGCAGTATACAACATACATACATCACACACACACACACACAACACACTATATTTATATATATATATATATATATATTCACAAGAGGCAGCACGCATGCGTGTTAGTATACAGACCTGCTCTAAGTCTATAAACCACAGGACTCCTCTCGTCTCACGCTATATATATTATATATAATATATAATTAGGAATAATAAAATAAAAGTTATATATATATGTATATATTATGTATTATAATATATATATATATATATATAATATTGTGTGTGTGTGTGTGTACGTATATAAATGTTTTATTTATATGTCATATATACACACAGATATAAGCTATAGTATTCTTATAAATCATATATAACTATATAATTATCACGTTATATATATATATATATATATATATATATAATATATATATATATATATATATATATAATATATCAATGATAAATTACGTACTCTGATAAATATAGTAAACTATAATATATATATATATATATATATAATATATATATATATATTTATATATATATACGTGATACAGATACAAATTTATTTCGGCATTTTTTTGCATCCTCAGTCTGATTTTTTCTTATTCAAAACTCACACGCGGTCTTTTTCGTAACTATGATCTTCCCGTTTCACTAACCCCGCCCATTTTTTTTTTTTCAAAATACCTCTTCCACCTATCTGAACT
This sequence comes from Doryteuthis pealeii, assembly GCA_023376005.1. Classification (NCBI taxonomy): domain Eukaryota; kingdom Metazoa; phylum Mollusca; class Cephalopoda; order Myopsida; family Loliginidae; genus Doryteuthis; species Doryteuthis pealeii. Next base: position 2,615,143 of record CM042151.1, read on the forward strand.
CAGCCAGCTCACGAAACGTGCACACTAGCTATTTTAAGAAATCCAATGTTTTGTGCATATTGGTCATGTTTGTGACCTTGCAGTTTTTAAATAAAAATTCTTTACTTGTAAATATTTTTGTATGTGTATATATGGGTACGTAAATGTACTTTTTAAAAGTTGTTTATTATTATGTAAGTTTAAAGTCATTTGTATGTTTACATTTGAATATGATTTCATTTCTTGTCTTCAGTAGTTTCTTCCAAGTTTTGAATCTTATTATTGCTCCGGACAAAGATATCATTTGTTTTTAAATCCTGTCGTTGTTATTTTTTTAATCATTTGCCATTTTATTTTTTTAAATTATTTTATTTTAGTTTCCACAAATGTTTTGATTTTTATTTATTCGTAAAGAATGTCTGTGACTGTGTAAATCGAAATTTTAAGGGTGTGCTGAAATAGATTTTTTTTTTTTCAATTCTTTTGGGAATATTTTTTACCTGTATACAAGTGCTTAGAATTACATAAACGTCAAGTGAATAATTGTTTTAGTTTGAAAAACCCTCGTATTTAGATGAATGCTCCTGTTATACGCTGTTAGGCTAAAATCCTCCCCACCAAAAAAATAATAAATAAGTCACGTGAATTAACCATATCACAGCAGGAATTTGTATATTTTGTGATTTTCATTGCTAAATTTCTAGTGACAGATTTTTTTAAAATTTGAATTTAGATTAGATTAATTTAATTTATTCATTTTTTGTTAATAGAATTAAATTATAAAAAAAAAAGAAAAAAAAGGTTATTTCCAGTATTGCAAAAATCTCATTCAGAATCGATCAATTATAAGAAATCAACTTACGATCTAGTCAACTGGAATCACCGGTTTCCTCAAGACTACCAATGTTAAGCAGCGATAAGCCTTTTGCAGTACTTAGATGAGTAACTATTTAAGCAACAGCAGGTACTATAAGCAACCTGAGGCATGTGGTCATATCTAAACAAAGCTTAATACATAATATCATGCAGTGGGTGGGACTTACAGTCTAGTCACGCTGAAAGTTAAAGCAGTAATAAACCTGTCCATTAATTGGATGGGTGACCACTTAAGCAACAGTAGGTACTATAAGCAGCCTGAGGCATGTTGTGTCATATCTAAACAAAGCTTAATACATAATACCATGCAGTGGGTGGGACTTACAGTCTAGTCACGCTGAAAGCTAAGCAGTAATAAACCTGTCCATTATTTGATGGGTGACCACTTAAGCAACAGTAGGTACTATAAGCAGCCTGGCAATGTGTGTCATATCTAAACAAAGCTTAATAAATAATCTCATGCAGTGGATGGAACTTACAGTCTAGTTACGCTGAAAGCTAAGCAGTAATAAACCTGTCCATTTATTGGATGGGTGACCACTTAAGAAACAGCAGGTACTATAAGCAAACAGAGGCAATGTGTGTCATATCTAACAAAGCTTAGTAGATAATATATGCAGTGGGTGGGACTTACAGTCAAGTCACGCTGAAAGTTAAGCAGTAATAAACCTGTTCATTAATTGGATGGTGACCACATTAAGCAACAGCAGGTACTATAAGCACCTGAGGCATGTGTGTCAATATCTAAACAAAGCTCAGTAAATAAAGAGACAGATTATATGTCAAGTCACGATGAATACACCGGTTACAACTAGATCACCGAAGTTAGCAACTATGGGCCCTGTTCAGTACTTACGATGGGTGACACTTAATAACAGGTATTATAAGCAACCTGAAGCCTGATAAATACGACACCGATTTACGATGAAAGAGCTGGTTCCCCCACTACATCACCGAAGTTGACACAAGGTCGAAAGTTGGGGACCCAACTCGCCATTCAGAAGTAATGGATAGCGAGAAAAAGCTTGCTAACCATTACCCTACGATGGAACGTAATAATACTATGTAATTATTTTTAGATTTCCAATTTGACTATTTAACTTATAGGATAATTTAATAATGTTCTAATTAAATAATTTTAGCAAGACGAATTCTTTCTTTTGAAGTTTGGAACTCTAAATTATTTTCGTTTAATTACGGATGTTGCAAATTGCCTACCTAGTGATTATTCTTTATTCCTATTACTCTTTCTTCCCGTGGAATTGGATAATGATTTTACTTCAATATACGCTCCAACATTTGTGGCCCTAGTAGGTGTGTCAGTGAGTAGTATGCATGGGTCACTGGGAAGTTTCGGGTCTTTCAACATCATGCTTCTCTCGATTCTATTAGATATGATCAAATAATGATCCACCAAATTGACTTTTTAAGACGTACAAAACCTTTCTCCACATGGAGTTGAACATGATTCTTGTCGAAATGACAGCTGCATTCTTTTACTTTAAATATACTTCCATTATTTGGGGGCATTAGTAGGTGTCATCAGTGAATGTAGTATGCATGGATCACTGGGAAGTTTCGGGTGTTTCAACATCAATAATTCCGCTCGCCAGGCCGACCCTACATATTCTAAGACGTAATACCCTTTTTTTCCCCGTGGAGTTGAACATGATTTTTTGTCGAAATGACAGCTATTATTCTTTTAAAAACATAATACGAGATATGTCAGAAAAGTTCCGGGACTGGTGTCACATGAATCTATTTAAATCCAAACTAAAGCCTACAAGTTTTCCCCACCAAAGTAAGCCCCTGGAGTCTAAGGCACTTTCCCACCCTGCCCTGCCACGCTTGCATGCACTCCTGAAGGATTCTTCTGGGATTCTCCGTAGCTCTGTCCGTCACGGCCTATAATAGCAAAATGAAAGAAGAATGAAGGAAGGAAGGAAAAAAAGGGAGGAAGGAAAGGAATAACTAAAGAAAGAAAGCGATTTAGCATAATTAAAAGAATGAAAATTAATAAAATGAAATGAGATGATGACTATCAAAAATGAATGAAAGGAGAAAGGAAGAAGAAACAAAGAAACAAAGAAAATGAAGAAGAAAGGAAGAAAGATGAATAATTATAAAAATGAAAGAATAATTAACCGAATCACCATGAAAAGAAGAAAAAAAGGTATCACATAGTACCTAGAAATAATGAGAAATGGAATCGTCTGTTTTTCGCTATAAAATGTCTGACGAAACCTTGTGGGGGGGGGAGAACATCGTGTTCTCATAAGACTTATAATCCCCTAGCAATTCTAATTACTCTGTTCAATATCTTGTATCTTTGCTTAGTAAACCTTTTCTCTAATCCGTAATACTCGTGTTTCTTATTATCATTTCTCTGTTACTCTAATCAAATCTCATTATTTTGCTCAAAAACCAAGCCCTGGTGATATTCAATGTGTATACATATTTACTTTCTCGTTTAATTTGTTTTTATTTTCGAAGTTTTTCCTCCCGACATACAGATTCATCACAACTGCCCTTAATATATCTACTAGAAAGCGGCTACCCGGCATCGCCTGGGTAGAGGGGATTTTTTAAAGTTAGACGCTGCATCGAACGATCGTAACAAATTGCAACATCTTCGGACAGATGCTTTTGCAGTCGCACATGTCAAACTTCAAACAGATGCAGTCGCTGCACACATCAGCGTGTATTTGCCAGGAAATTCCGACTCACTTTATGGTAGATGCGGCCGTCGGTAGCCAGCTTGTAATTATGGAGGTGGCATTCTAGATTCATCCAGAATCTGGTATGTACGGCAAGCCGTTCCTCTTACGTGGTCTTACGTCAGCGAACTGTTTCAACCAGACGAGGTTACAGTCTTTTCACGAAAGGAGGTTATCCATGAGGTAGACGTCCGTTATCGCCCGCACCCGGTGCGACACGCATTTATGCTGATGGCGTCTTTGGTGAGTCCACTATTCGGTTAGACGGAGTCGACCTCGACGAGTGTGTCCTTGATTAGAAGGTAAAAGGCGCACCACACGAATTCTGTTGTGCGAGATGTTTAGAAAATTGATACTGTCAGGCGAAGTAGAGGCCAATTATTTCTCAATTAAGTTATTACTGTAGGTGAACCTGGCTCCAAATTGATCTGCTTCCAGAGAGCCGTGCCTAATGTTCGAATACTATTATGCGCCGACCTGATCCTATCAACTGGCTTGAACCCTCGAAGCGTCCTCGGAACCGTTGGTGATGTTGTTTTCAGCTCAAGTCTATGAATGTGAAGATTCAGACAGAGCGAAAACTGTTAGCGTCGAAACGTGAATAAGATTTTTCGCCAGTACGAATCGGTTGACACGAATCCATTTCCCCCGAAGGACTTGTAATCCCCTGATCTGATTACCCTCAAAGTAGAGGCTCTTGCACCCGATTCAGTGGGTAATAGATTTTGGTTAATCTCCTGCAATTCGTTGTAACAATTCTAGCTCTTTCAGGTTTATTAATCGTGGAGCGTGATGTGATTGCCGAAGTTATGTAGCTCAGATCAAATTTTGAGGTCCCGTTAAAACCGTGTAGGGCGTTTTTCACCAAGGTGAATCAAAACTGTTATTTGGAGAATAAGGACTTCAAGCTGCCTATTCGAACTAGAAACGTTCGGTGATCAAGTGGCCAATGGAGTTGCTGTGCAAATTGGAGGTCGGTTAAAGATGGAGTTTATTCGACTGTCCGGTTTGATCGATGACATACCGACAGTGAGCCAGGTTAAAGCTTTTTAATTCTGGTTTCTCAGTTAAATTCAAGCAGACGCTATCGTCCAGATATTGTGCTCAGGCCTCGAAGATTCTCAGGAAGAAAGCCTATTAAATAGCAGGAAAGACTCGCATTAATCGGGTGTGTACGACAATCCTACTTGCTGCAAGTTGTCGGAATTAATCGAGGAAATCGGGTGGAAACTCCTTGATTTGATTGCGGGACAAATCGCAAGACTGACAAATCATACAATTCCGCGCAGGCTGCTATGCTATAGTCTCTATCTTATAGCCGACAAGATTGGACCATTTCATACAGTGAATCGCGTCAAAATCCTCGGGTAATGACTTTAATGTATTGTAACTAAAATCATCGGATGATTTGTCCCAGTAGAGTGACGGTTGACGCAGACACAGATTCTTCAGCTGCTCAACGTGTATATTTCATTCTTCTGAAAAGATCAATGAGCGTATTCCGCGTTGAGAGGCATAAGAAATTCAACGGGCACCGACCGGAACCCGCTTCGGATTATCTCCAAAGTCTGCAGGTTCATTAATTTCTGAAAGAGGCGTGGGCGTGAAACGTGAGTCGATCGGCGCCAAAATACTGAAAATTCTTGAGATTGGTAAGGCCAGCCAGTGTGTAATCTGGATGGTGTTAAACCCGACAGTCTTTAAAAGACCAGCTTCTCGAAGGTAGAAGAGGTCCCTGAACATTGGGTGACCGGCGTTTAGGGGTATTGCCCTGACAACTGGACACCGGACGGTGGGTATGCGTGGAGAGAATACGCTGAAAGTTGGTAGCGGTCCATATCCTCAGTTGACGCGACCCACCGTGCGGCATTGAGGTGGACACGCGGTTCGGGTCGCGTAAAGATTATGGCATTCGCACTGTTTGGACACTCAAATCCCCAAGGGCGTGTATGTGGTGAAGAAGCAGTAGCAGACAAGTG
>CM042151.1:2620793-2640793 GCA_023376005.1 Doryteuthis pealeii
TTCTCCTCCCTTCTCTCTCTCTCTCTCTCTCTCTCTATATATATATATATATATTATATATATATATATAGTACATATACATACATATATATATGTGTAATTACCAATTACTTTTATATATATATATAGTATTATGTATATATATATCCTCTTCAATATCAATCTATCTGTCTTTCCATCTATTAATCTGACCCCTTCTCTCTTTATCCTACTTTGTTTCTCTCTAACATGAACTTTTATCACAAAATTCGTAAATTTGCAAATACCAACATTCAATTGGGGTATATTTTTTTTCATCAAAATGTCAATTTTGATTGTCTCTTGATTTTTTAAAATCATCAATCTTAAATGTCTAAGTGATGAGAATAATTTTTAAAAACGCACACACATGTCCACGTACGCACGCATGCATACGAAGACAAGTGCTCTGCTGACTCTGTATATATCTTACATATATATTATATATATATATAATATATATATATATATATATATATTATATATATAATATATAGAGAGAGAGAGAGAGAGAGAGAGAGAGAGATAGATAGATAGATAGATAGATAGATAGATTTAAAAATTTGTTTTGGGATGAAACAAAGAAATCACAGTGCTTAACCACAAATTTGTAGGAGCTTTATTTATTTGCTGAATTTTTTAAATATAAAAGTTTTCCATAAGCAACTACCCAGCTAGTTTTAAAAAATTAAAAAATATAATCGAATACATAAGGAGCGTCCTCAATAATCAACCGACGTAATTTGCGATCCATAAATATAACAACACAAAATCTCTTCAAAGAAACACAGGAGCAACCTGACGATGGTGAAATAACCTGAAACCTGGGTAGTTGCCTATGAAAAACTTTTATATTTAAAAAATTCAGCAAATATATATATATATATATATATATATATATATATATATGTGTGTGTGTGTGGCACTGCATCTATGATAAATTATTTTTCTATTATTATTTCACATATATTGAACATTATTTGTACCAAAAAGATACTTTGATTTTTGCTCAGAACCGAAGCTACAATATTTTGTATAAATTTGTTATAATTTTGAACTTGAACTCTTCTGAAGTTTTGTCCAGGTGTTGACTATGTTAAAGTTAGATAATCCCCCAAATTTGAGTTTCCAATTCCAAATATTTGCGGAGTTTTGTTGATTTTTAGCGCTCCAAATTTGAGTGTGGATCGCGAAAAATTGCGACATTTTGCAATATATTTATGTCTGTAAAATGAGTTCGATAGCTTACCTACTCCTAGGAATTGGTTTATAAAACCATTTTAGCCCAGGGAATCAAAAAATGCTACCAAAAAAAGTCTTAAAGTTAACCATTTTTACGTTATAAATGATTTCTGATTTGCAAAATTCTAACTGATGTTGTAGCTTCGGTTCTGAGCAAAAATCAAACTATCTTTTGTTACAAATACTGTTCAATATATGTGAAATGATAATAGAAAAAAAATTGTCATATATGCAGTGCCACATCGGAATATTGATCTTGCTAGGAAAAAAAATCAGAAATCCTCAATAACTTAAAATTGGTTGACTTTAAGATTTAGGAGAGCCAAAAATTTGACTTTAAGAATTTAGAGATCTAAAAATCGACATAACTCTGCCAATTTTGGGAATTGGAAGCTCAAATTTTGTGGATTGTTTAATATTAACATAATCCACACATGGAAAAAAATTCAGAAAAATTGAAGCGGGTGGGTGATAATTTTACTTTTTTCTGAGTGATTTGATATAAAATTATCATTAATAGATATCATTATTATAAATTACATTTAGATAGTAGTAATAAAATTATGATTTTTACAACATTAATAAAAAGTCAATATTTAGTTATTATTATTAATAAAAAAAATATAAGTATCAAACATGCCTCAGTTGATATAGATTTAACGAAAAAAATATTCGTTGAACTAGTTAAAATCAGAAAATTATTGATTCACCATCTTCCTGTGCCATTTTAATTAAACTTAAAAAGGTTTCCTTTTATTTGTGATTGAAACATGAAAACACTCTCGTAATAAAAAAAAAAATTAATAAAACGGATTTTAAAATGTTTTCGAAATTTAATTTCATGCACAAAAATATTTTTAAGACCATCTAAATGAAGAAAAATAAAAATAATTTGATTAAAATGAAAATGAAAACTTTCTTTATATAATTACACAATTTTTATCAAAACGTGTGCATGAATAATTTTATTATAGATTATTTATTATAGATTTTGCTCTAGAGGACGCGTTATATTTTACGGACTTCCTTGAAAATAAATAAACAAATGAATAGACAAATAAATGAATGAACGAATGAATGAATGAAGGAATGAAGGAATGAAGGAAATAAATAAATGGACTTAGTGGGTAATTAGTCAATATCCAAATTTTTGTAAAATGTTGATGATAGAAGAGGAACAGAAATAGAAATGGGAAAGATTTCTTTTTTTCTTGCTATAAAATAATGATTGATATGAAAGATAGAAATAAAAAAAGAAAGAGAGAGAGAGAGAGAGAGAGAGAGAGAGAGAAGAGAGAGGGAGGATGTGAGAGGGAGAGGGAGAGGATTTGAGAGTGAGTGAGAGAGAGAGAGGGGAGAGAGAAAGAGAGACGAAGATCGTAGAAAAATAACAAAGCCAGTGAAAGAAAGAAAGAAAGAGAGAGAGAGTGGGTGAGTGAGAGAGATAGAGAGATACAGAATAAGAGAGAGAGAGAGTAGAGAATGAGATGGAGTGAGAAGATGTGTGAAAGAGAGAGGGAGGATGTGAGAGTGAAGTGAGAGAGAGAGAGAGAGAGAGACGAAGATCGTAGAAAAATAACAAAAGCCAGTGAAAGAAAGAAGAAAGAGAGAGATAGTGATGGAAGAGAGAGAGAGAGAGAGAGAGAGAGAGAGAGAGAGAGAAGAGAGAATGAGAGAGAGTGAGAGAGATTGAAGAGAGACAAAGATCGTAGAAAAATAACAAAGCCAGTGAAAGAAAGAAAGAAAGAAAGTGAAAGTTGCGAAAGAGAGAGAGAGAGAGAAAGAAAAGAGAGATAGAGAGAGAGGGGTGGAGGAAAGGAGAGAGATAAAGAGAAAAGAGAGGGAAGAGAAAGAGGATGTGAGAGTGAGAGGGAGAGAGGGAGGATGTGAGAGTGAGAGAGAGAGAGAGAGAGAGAGACGAAGATCGTAGAAAAAAACACAAAGCGAATGAAAGAAAGAAAGAAAGTGAATATTGCAAAAGAGAGAGTGAGAGAGAAAGGGAGGGATGAAAGGAGAGAGAGAGAAAGAAAAGAGAAAGAGATGGAGAGAGGATGTTAGAGTGAGAAGGGGAGAGAGAGGGTGTGAGAGTGAGAGAGTGAGAGAGAGAGAGAGAGAGACAAAGATCGTAGAAAAATAACAAAACCAGTAAAAGAAAGAAAGAAAGTGAATATTGTGAGAGAGAGTGAGATAGAGAGAGAGAGAGAAAGAGGGGTGAGAATTGAGCGAAAAGAAAAATAGAAAGAGATATCAAATACGTAAGAGTAAAACCAGAAATGTCAACGATATGCAAAAGATTAAAAAAAAAAACAAAGTTGTAAAATCTATTGAATAATAGAATTAAAAAATGGTATCAACTGTCAAATGCAATGAAGGGGGGGGGGGAGTGAAACCATAGAAAAGAGAGTATCAAATGGATGAAACGATATTTTGAATAAAACTATCAAAATAAAAAGGACAATAGTATTGACAAAGATATCAAATGTATATGATAATAATGGTGATAATAATAATAATAATAATAATAATAATAATAATAGAAGAAGAAGAAGAAGAAGAAGAAGAAGAAGAAGAAGAAGAAAGGAATTGAAAGAACATAATGAAGATGAAGGAAATAGAAAGAAAAAGAAAGAAAGAAAGAAAGAAGAAGAAGAAGAAGAAGAAGAAGAAGAAGAAGAAGAAGAAGAAGAAGAAGAAGAAGAAGAAGAAGAAGAAGAAGAAGAAAAGAAGAGAAAGAGGAAAGAAAAGAAGGAGAAAGGAAATGAAAGAAGAAGATAATGATGAAGAAGAAGAAAATAGAAAGAAAAAAAGAAAAGAAAGAAAGAAAGAAGAAGAAGAAGAAGAAGAAGAAGAAGAAGAAGAAGAAGAAGAAGAGAAGAAGAAGAAAAGAAGAAGAAGAAGGAATTGAAAGAACATAATAAAGAAGAAGGAAATAGAAAGAAAAAGAAAGAAAGAAAAAGAAAGAAAGAAAGAAAGAAAGAAGAAGAAGAAGAAGAAGAAGAAGGAGAAAGGAATTGAAAGAAGAAGATAATGATGAAGAAGAAGAAAATAGAAAGAAAAAGAAAGAAGAAAGAAAGAAAGAAGAAAGAAGAAGAGAAGAAGAAGAAGAAGAAGAAGAAGAAGAAGAAGAAGAAAGGAATTGAAGAAGAAGATAAGATGAAGAAGAAAAGAAAAAAAAGAAGAAAGAAAGAAATAGGAATATGAAGAAGAAGATTAGAAATAAGAAAATATAAAGAAGAAGATAATGTTGATGAAGAAGCGTGAAATAGAAAAAGAAAAAAGAAAGAAGGAAAGAAAGAAAAAAACAAAGAAAGAAAGAAAGAAAGAAGAAGAAGAAGAAGAAGAAGAAGAAGAAGAAAAAGAAGAAAGGGATTGAAAGAAGAAGATGAAAAATAGAAAGAAGAAGTAGAAGAAGAAGAAAGGGATTAAAAGAAAAAGAGGAAAAATAGAGAAGAAGAAGAAGAAGAAGAAGAAGAAGAAGAAGAAGAAGAAGAAGAAGGACGATAGTGAGGACAAACATATTAAATGAATAATAATAATAATAATAATAATAATAGAAGAAGAAGAAGAAGAAGAAGAAGAAGAAGAAGAAGAAGAAGAAGAAAGACAGGGAGGAAGATAGTAAGGACCCCCATTCAAAGATTCTCTGAAAATTCTCTGGGACTTTGAGATAAAAACAGATCACCTTATCCCAGCAAGAAGACCTGACCTAGTGTTGATAAACAAAAAAGAAAGAACTTGTCAACTGGTGGATTTCGCAGTGCCAGCAGATCACAGGGTGAAGCTGAAGGAAAATAAAAAAAAAATGGACAAATACATGGACCTTGCCAGAGAACTGAAAAAGTTATGGAATATGAAAGTGAAAGTGATACCAATTGTAGTTGGTGCACTTGGAACGGTCTCAAAAGGATTGTAAAAGGGTTTGGAAAATCTGGACATCAGAGGAAGGATTGAAACCATTCAGAACACTGCACTGCTGCAATCTGACAGAATACTCAGAAGAGTCCTGGAGACCTGAGGAGACTTGCTGTCACTTAGACTCCAGTGAAAGACCATCAGCTAACACTGATGTGAAAACTCAGAAGAAGATAGACAGGGAGGACAATAGTAAGGACAAATATATTAAATGCATATTAATAATAATAATAATAATAATAATAATAATAATGATGATGATGATGATGATGACGATAATAATAATAATACTAATAGAAGAAGAAGAAGAAGAAGAAGAAGAAGAAGAAGAAGAAGAAGAAGAAGAAAGACAGGGAGGACAATAGTAAAGACAAACATATTAAATGCATATGATAATAATAATAATAATAATAATAATAATAATAATAGAAGAAGAAGAAGAAGAAGAAGAAGAAGAAGAAGAAGATGAGGAAGAAGAAAAAGAAGAAGATAGACACGGAGGACAATAGTAAAGACAAACATATTAAATGCATAATAATAATAATAATAATAATAATAATAATAATAATAGAAGTGGAAGGAAAGAAGAAGAAGAAGAAGAAGAAGAAGAAGAAGAAGAAGAAGAAGAAGAAGGACGATAGTGATGACGATAGTAAGGAGAAACATATTAAATACATATGATAATAATAATAATAATAATAATAATAATAATAATAATAATAATAATAATAATAATAATAATAAGAAGAAGAAGAAGAAGAAGAAGAAGAAGAAGAAAATATATAGAAATGAATATTACGATAGGAAGAAGGAAGGTAATCAATGCTTAAGACAATAAAAAAGAAGGTATTAAAAAAAAACCTCATGAAATGACAGAAATGACTAAAGCGATCAAAATAAATTGAACGATCTAAAAAGGAAATGCAACGAGCATTATAGAATAACGAACAACAACAAACAACGAACAACAAATGAATAGAACTGCAGAAACAAGAAGTTCAATAAAAGAAGAAGAAAAATTTTAAAAAATTATATGGAAGAGCAGAAGGAAAATAATATGAACAGAACGAAAAAAAACAAAAAAAACAGAATGCGCCATTGGTGACAAGGCGTTCCAGATAATATCGGCGTCTCACCAGTGTAATCATACGTTATCTCATGAAATTAGTATTCGAATTACAAAAGACGATACTTGAAGACGTTGGAAAATCTAGATAAAACCGGTAACGGTACCGACAGCAATCTCACAGGTCTCGGGAAACACAAACGCTTTGTTTTGTTTTGCTTTTATAATTTACATTTTTGCGTTCCGTATTTTATAATTCCAAGCAAAATCCGTCTCGAAGTCTCGGGCATAGATATCTAAATTAAGAAAACTAAGGTACCTCCAATTTGCCCTGTAAAATGTACCCCTCCCCCTATATTTAACACAATAAAACTTGCATAAAAGTTAATATTAGTTTTAAAGATTTTTGTCTGTTCCAAAGAAGAAACATTTTTTTAAAATTTCTGATGATTAAAAAAAAAAAAATCAGCTTAGGAAAATAATGAAAATGATGAATGAAAACAATGTTTACATTTTTGCAACGTTAAATCAATTAAAATTTAACGTAGCCAAAAACAAGTTAACACTAGAGGCTTTTTTAAAATTTAAAAATTATATGAAAAATCAATTAATTGTCCGATTTTTACGAAAACTTCAATAATTACTTATCTTTTGATGAAAATATGTTTGAAATAGGTTTTTCCTAAAATATATTAGGGGAAATATTTTATGAGGTCTAGCCACCTACTATTTTATTTTATGAAATATTAAAAAAAAAACCCACAAAAAAAACGACTTTTACTTTTTTTCTATAAAGTTACCAGTCTGAATAATAATATCAGAAGATTTTTATAAGTTTCTATACAGGACTTTTCTTTAGTAAAATAACCATGGATACAGAATTCTGCTAAAATATATCAATAATGAAACTGACCCTGTTGTGAAAAAAACGGACTGGTTTACTTATTTTTCAAGATAACGGTGAGTAATTTTTCCCGAATCGGATAATTTGATCTTTGAATTAACTGTCTAACAACTCTTTATATTCGTTATTTCTTATTACGATATATTTTTCTAAAAAGTTCAAAAATATTTACGTTTCTTCTTTCAGCCTTGCCTAAACGGATCACGTGACGTATTTTGGTGGTACCTGAAGAAAACTAAGGCGCCCTAGCTTAATAATAAGCAATTTAGTTTGATATCCAAGGTTCTAAATTGCTGCGAGGCATCTCTTAAATCATTTTTTCTTCGTTTTCCTATCGATAAATTTGCCTGACTAGAGATACTTAGAACGTTTACTTTCGTCTGGCCTCAGATTAACAATCGTGGCTCAGACGTGAAGACTCAACCTTTCTGGCAGGGCTCGACATTAACGCCGTCCCGTTGTCTCGGGGACGATAAAAATTACATCCGGGACGATCAATATGTCATCCGTGACAGTTTACCGGGGACGGTAAAAATTTTTCCTAAAAGTTATTACTGCAAACAAAAGTTTGACCTTAAATAATAGATTTAATTTATTTTAATTCGTTTTTAAAAACATAGCAAACAATTTGTTGGGGCTACCCTAGTTTAGATGATGCTAATGAATTAAACAAAAATATTTTGTAAACAAGGTTTGTTTAGAATGGCTTTTTGCCGATAATTTTTGGGAGAATAAGTGCTTAATTGGAGTCGTACCTAATTTTGAAAATTAATTAATTAATAATGAATAAGGCGGGAATACCTATTAAATGTATGGCTAAACAAATCGAGAAAAATCAATCTCTGTATGTACATTTCGGCCTATTAGGCCTCATCAGCAGAGCTATAGATCGGAAGACCGCCCTGTGCGTGATTTGAAACCGGACTGCAAGCTGGGATCGGCCTGTCAGCTTGGCAGTCCGGTTTCAAATCACGCACAGGGCGGTCTTCCGATCTATAGCTCTGCTGATGAGGCCTAATAGGCCGAAATGTACATACAGAGATTGATTTTTCTCGATTTGTTTAGCCATACATTTAATAGGTATTCCCGCCTTATTCATTATTAATTAATTAATTTTCAAAATTAGGTACGACTCCAATTAAGCACTTATTCTCCCAAAAATATTTTGATTTCGGGACGGTCCAAACCCCATTCGGGACGGTTGATAATTTTTGTTCGGGACGGTCATGAAAAAAGTTAGTGTCGTGGCCTGCTTTCTGGTCATGTGCTAAACAGGCCCGCCAACGGAACTTGAATTGGTTAAATAGAACTTAACGGACCTAAATTCTGTAACGTTCTAATAGCGATATATGTTGTATAGCGGGTCTCGTCAACGTGCCTCCAAATTCACCCCACTAAAAAAGGTGTTCGGCACATGGCGGTCATCTTGCCAATAAAAAAAGTACAACGCGAAAAATATATCGTCACAAGCTGCCTAGCTTTTATTTCCAGGCTCGTCTCGTGGGTTGTTTTGGAGAGGATGAAAAGCAGAGAGAGAGAGGACACTGTTAAATTACGGTGATCCCACACTAGGGACCAGAGACCCGTCCGTTTCCCTAGGCCTCGGAAAGCAAAAAGAGGCCGGTATTTTTCTTCGTTGTTCCACGTCACCACGTGACTTCCGGTTCCGGTCAACACCCGAAACTTCCGGTTAGCTTTCAATTCTTCATTGGGGTCACACCCCGGTCAAATTCCCGACAAACCGTTTTGTGTTCATCACTTTTTTTTTTAACCCTTTACTATTTCTTATTTCTTCTTCCTCCTTTTCTAATAGTAGTCCTCGCAAAACTCAGGATATTCACCATCTCGCTACAATTCCACCATCGTATATCACACCGCCGAAAGAAAGAAAATACCAAAAATCAGGGAATCAACCAAATTTAATGAAATTTTCAGTGTTGATATATTAAGGACTAAAAAAATATAATGCACTAGTTATTTTATTAAAAAAAAAAAACTTTTACGTTTTTTCAGGTCAGTTAACTTTGAGCCACGTATCTGAGAATCTATGTTACGCCTCAAAGATACGTGGTTCAATGTTAACTGACCTGAAAAATCTTAAAGTTTTTAAATAAAATAACTGATGCATTATATATTTTATTGATTAATATATCAACAGTGAAAATTTCATTACATTCGGTTAATTCCCTGATTTTTGTTATTTTTTTTTTTATTTCGGAAGGGCATTGATATATCAATAAATAAAAGATATAATGCACTAGTTATCTTATTTAATAACTTTAACATTTTTTCAGGTCAGTTATCTTTGAACCACGTATCTTTGAAGCGTAACACAGATTCTCAGATATGTGGTTCTAAAATTAACTGACCTGAAGAAAAAGGTAAAAGTTTTTAAATAAAATAACTGGTGCATTATATCTTTTATTCATTAATATATCAACACTGAAAATTTCATTAAATTCTGTTAATTCCCCGATTTTTGGTATTTTTTTTCTTTCGGCGGGGTGACTTACGATGGTGGAATTTAGGTCCGTTAAGTTCGATTTCACCCTTGAATTTGTTTGTTAAAAAAATTTTTAATGTTTAAATATCATGTTAAGCTTAGTAAATGTTCATGAACTTAATTACTGTAGATAGGTTACAAAATTTCGTGCGTGTCAACATTTCACTTGTTACTTACGTGATCCGGATTTTGTTACGACTGCTTGAAAAACACAGGCAATTTTTAAAGAACTACTGTGAAGCAACGAATAGATCAACAGTTATGAGAAAAAACATTTTTGCAAATGGCAACCTCAATTTGTTCAATATATATATATATATATATATATATATATATATGTGTGTGTGTGTGTGTGTGTGTGTGTATGTATTACGGTTTTTTGCCAATCCACGAAGTAAATAAATTTACTTCTGGGTTAATAAAATCGCATTAAAGAGTGCTCAATCAAAAGAGCTAAATATACGTTTTTTTAAAAAGCGAGTGTTATAAAAATTCCAACTTCAGTTTCTTGCCGGAGCAATTCATCAGGAAATAACCACTTTTGCCAGTCATCTACTCTTATTAACATCCCGGCTGTATCCATTCTCAAATACGTGGGTGTACCACCCTACGTAATTCCAGAACCTACCTGGCTCAGTCTATGTTTATTCAAATGTCTACATTTGTTTGATAACTCAGATCGCGAGTTCAATATCTTCCCTGGGTCTCCGCATTCTGCTATTTTTAATTTCTCATTTAAACACAGCATACATGGTCTTTCATTTCCTTTATGTGAAGGTGCCCTTTTTATTATTCTCCACTCTACTCCTGCGTCTCTACCGTGCTTTTCTTTTAGTTCCCACACATATTTTGCCAGTGTGGTTGTTTCACTATATCTTCTATCCCTTCTAGCTAGTATATATATATATATATATATATATATATATATACTAGCAAATATATGCACCTTCCGGGTGCAAGTATTTAAGTTTTAATGTAATAAAATATCGTATTAAATTAGAAAGGCTAATGAAACTAAATAAGAATGCAGATAAAAAGATTTGAAACAGAGAGGGTGATAATAGATAAATAGAACAACTGAAACGTACTCTTCCATCACTCTCGCATTTCCTTGTTATTTTTTCTAATTTAAGTATTTAGTTAAAAGAGTAAGTAAAGAATAAAATGACAGTTATTTTTTCATGTTAATAGATTTCATTTAAGATTCATTGAAGAGATTTTTGCTTATATTCATTAAAATAAAACCAAACGGTTAGAAATCAATAATACTAAGCACATATTTATTAAAATCACATTTTTAATATCAATATGCAAATAAGCCTTCCTGTTCACACTGTAAACTGCTATTTTAGTGTATATATAAATACAATTGCATATTATTCATTTGTAGATATGATAAACAATATTAATAATGTAAAACAATTTTATTAGAAATTGAGGTTTAAATAAAAATAAAATCACGGAGAATGTGACGTAAATAACAAAGGGAATTGTGACTTGAGTAGTGATATAGTTTCCGTTACAGACAGAAAAGCAAACAATCTCCATTATAATGCATACATATATATATATATATATATAAAATTTTAATACAATTACTATTGATCAGAATGTTTAAATTAAAGCGAGCAAATATTGAACACAATAACGTGCTCGTTATTTTTTTCAATTATCCAGCACACATTGAAAAGGGTTTGGTGATCCCTGGTCAAGAAAACTGATTATTCACGCCTTTGTTTGATTGCTTATGTGTGACATTTGAACCCCGTTAGAAAAATGTCATGTGTTTTATTTATTTATTTCTTGCCGTCATATCAATTTTAACCTTGTGCTTGATGCAAATCTCTTTGAAAGCTTTTCATATAATTTTAGTGAATTGTCATTGATTTTAACCAGGGATCACCAAACTTTTTTTCAAGCTGGGCAGGATAATTGAAAAAATAATGAGTGCGGGCCACATTATTATTGTGTTAAATACTTGCTAGCCATAACAAAGCTCTGAGAAAAAGATGTAAAACAAAATTTATCTTTCCATATTACATTCATCGATGAGTGGCATAAGATGCACAAAAACAAATTTAAACAACATATTTATTTTCAAAACATTATCAAAGAACGCAACATTAGCAGAAAGGTTTAGTGAGATTTGGGAAAATGAAGTTTGCCTTTCAAGATATTTTCAATGTTTGGTTTGGAATTGCTACATTCGGGTTCGAGTAAGTAACAAGTGAAATGCTCACGCGCACGAAATATTATAACCTACCTACAATAGTCAAGTCCATGAAGATTTAGTAAACTTAACATGATATTTAAATTTAAATGGTATCAGAACGTCTCGCGTTTTGTACGTTTTAACGATTCTAAAATGCCTTCGCAGGCCGGATCCGGCCCGCAGGCGGTAGTGTTACGTACTAACGTTTTCACGGTACCAAATCGATATAAGGTTGTATACCCTTCATTACTTCTTTACTTCTAGTCGTCCACTCTTCTGGCCGGCTTTGCTATTCTGATCGTCTATCATCTTGGTCTGGTCTAGCGTCTGGTGTTGACTTGGGGACTTCGGGTTTGGTCTTCTATGGGGATTTCTCGTTATAAGAAGCCCTGTGTCATTGTTAGTTTTTAGTAAACACAAGACTTCGATTTTCTTTTAATGTTACTTTATTCGGTAAATCCCCAACCCAGACATAACATAGCGCGCGTGAGTTCCAGTTTTAAGCAGAGCATAAAATGGCCGCTGCTCTGCCTGACGTATAACTGCAAACTGGGGACTCTGAAAAAGGTCCCACATGACTTCACATATTTGGCGGGCTTCTGTAATTTTCCATAGAAGGACCCGGCCATGGTATGAAAGGGGTCATCCCCTCAGAATTACAGGGGATTGACAATAATCTTATGCAACCGCATAAGATTATGTAACAGTAGTTTGGTGACCCCTGATCAAGAATTGTTTATTCACACTTGTGTTTGATAGTCTGTGTGTAACATTTGAACCCCGTTATAAAAATGTCATGCGTTTTCTTTTTTTTTTCAGCGTCGTATCAATTTCAAACTTTCGCTTGATGCAAATCTCTAAGAGGGCTGTTCATATCATTTAAGTGAACTTTCATTGATTTTAACGATTGCTTGAACGCACGGAAATGTAGTTCAAAAGGCACCCAAGAGACTCAGTTAATATTGTTCTCGCAGAAATCGATTTTTGAAACGAAGGTTCCTTGCCGTATTTGTGCATTTATGACGTTTATAATATTTGAACTGAGGAAAACCGCAGTGGCCCTTCTGAATATCCGAGAGTGGATGCATCTTTGCTTTTAGACAAGTTCCAAGCACGGATTTTAAATTCGTAATCCGAATATCCTATCAAACGGATGTATATCTATATACAGGGGTACCTTGAATTTCGACTACCCCCCCCCCATCTTACGAGTTTTACGAGTTAGAGCTGTCACTCTGTCGATATTTTGAAAGGTCTAGGTACAGAAATGCATTGGGAAGGGTTTTTTAATAAAAGAATACGTTGGAAAGTGTTTTTCTATAGGAATTCATTTTAAAGTGTTTTACTATAGAAATATAGTAGAAAGGATCTTACTATAGAAATGCATTGGAAAGGATTTTACTATAGAAATTCATTGGTAAGTGTTTTACTATAGAAATATAGTAGAAGGGATCTTACTATAGAAATGCATTGGAAACGATTTTACTATAGGATTTCATTGGAAAGTGTTTTACTATAGAAATATAGTAGAAAGGATCTTACTATAGAACTGTGCTGGAAGGGATTTAACTATAGGAATT
The DNA here is from genome assembly GCA_023376005.1 of Doryteuthis pealeii. Lineage (NCBI taxonomy): Eukaryota > Metazoa > Mollusca > Cephalopoda > Myopsida > Loliginidae > Doryteuthis > Doryteuthis pealeii. Next base: position 2,634,231 of record CM042151.1, read on the forward strand.
CATTGGAAAGTGTTTTACTATAGAAATATAGTTAAAAGGCTCTTAGTATAGAACTGCGTTGGAAATGATTTTACCATAGGAATGCATTGGAAAGTGTTTTACTATAGAAATATAATAGAAAGGGTCTTACTATAGAAATGCATTGGAAAGGATTTTACCATAGGAATTCATTGTTTTACTATAGAAATATAGTAGAAAGGATTTTACTATAGAAAACTATAAGTTTTTGGCATTGTATAACCCACAGCGTTTTTATACCATTAAATCGATTTTTGAAACGAAGGTTCCTTGCCGTATTTGTGCATTTATGACGTTTATAATATTTGAACTGAGGAAAACCGCAGTGGCCCTTCTGAATATCCGAGAGTGGATGCATCTTTGCTTTTAGACAAGTTCCAAGCACGGATTTTAAGTTCGTAATCCGAATATCCTATCAAACGGATGTATATCTATATACAGGGGTACCTTGAATTTCGATTACCCCCCCACCCATCTAACGAGTTAGAGCTGGCACTCTGTCGATATTTTGAAAGGTCTAGGTACAGAAATGCATTGGAAAGGGTTTCTTTTAAATAAAAGAATACGTTGGAAAGTGTTTTTCTATAGGATTTCATTTGTAAGTGTTTTACTATAGAAATATAGTTGAAAGGATCTTACTATAGAAATGCATTGGAAAGGATTTTACTATAGGAATTCATTTGAAAGTCTTTTACTATAGAAATATAGTTGAAAGGATTTTACTATAGAAATGCATTGGAAAGGATTTTACTATAGGAATTCATTTGAAAGTGTTTTACTATAGAAATATAGTAGAAAGAATCTTACTATAGAAATGCATTAGAAAGTATTTTACTATAGGAATTCATTGGAAATTGTTTTACTATAGAAATATAGTAGAAAGGATCTTACTATAGAACTGCATTGAAAAGGATTTTACTATAGGAATTCATTGGAAAGTGTTTTACTATAGAAATATAGTAGAAAGGATCTTACTATAGAAATGCATTGGAAAGGATTTTACCATGGGAATTCATTTTTTTATTACAGAAATATAGTAGAAAGGATTTTACTATAGAAAACTATCAGTTTTTGGCATTAAATAACCCACAGCTTTTTTATATCATTAAACAAACCAAACCGAACCAAATCTATTCATAATAGTGTTCTGATTTTGTCTGTAACCGAAACTACGTCACTGTTTACGTCACATTCATTTCTTTAGCATTCTAAAAAATTATCAATTAAGAGTCAAATTTTCACGTAAATTTTCATACTTATTCAACTTTAGATGAATTCATATTTAAAAATACTTTTTCCAAAAATATATTAGGGGAAATATTTGTTTTGCTAGATCGACGCCACCCCTTTTTTCATTTTATAAAATCCGAACAATTTTAGCCGTACGATTTTAAAATATAAGACACGCCAGCTACAATGATGAGACAAAATGTAATGACGTTTTGTTTAGATAAGGTAAAATTACCAACACAGGAACATGTATCATACATCAAAATGAAGCCATTCCTCTGTGAATCACATCCCTACTTCTCCACATAGGTGCCTCAAAAAGTAATGCCATTTTATTTAGGACAGGTAAAATTACCAACACAGGAACATGTATCATACATCAAAATAAAGCCATTCCTCTGTGAATCACATCCCTACTTCCCCATATAGTCACCGTTTCTCTCAATAGCAATGTTCCTCCTTCGAATGAGAACATATATTCCTGGCTTCTTTGAGCCACTTCTTCACTACAGATTTCACCTCCTCGTCACTGAAATAATGTTTGCCTCGGAAACCATCTTTCATGGGGGCAAAGGAAGGAAAATATTATTCCAGTGACGAGGAAGAGAAAAATGTGGCTTTTTTCTTCTTTTTTATTATCCTTTCTGTTTTGATATTTATTTTGTTTGGTTTTTGTGTTGTACAAATTACTGTTATTTTTGTTTGGTTTGGTTTCGTTTTGTTTATATTACGGCATATCAACCTCGGTGGGTCATTTAATGCAGATAAAGTTTTGAAATAAATCAATTCTTAATGGATAATACAATTTTTTTATAAATACATTTTTCTATTTAACCCATAGATGGGACCCTAACAGGTACTACCACTCCGGGTCAAAGTGGACCAGGGAGCAATGGGGATGAAGGGGTGCTCCACATTCCCCAAACCTCCAGAACTGGAACCTCATCATCAGATAGAGTTTAGCGTCATTCCCAGGACATGTAGACCCTCAGCCACCGCCTTCTAGCACCCATAGGATCAAAAAGTGTTTGGGCTTGCCATAAGAGCAATAGGGTTTGGGCAATCATATAGGTGCTAGGGCTTGACGTGACCCGCCGATTGATCAGAAGGGGCCTTTCTGACCGCCCGTCTAGCCTAAGTAAGGTTCTAAGTGGAGTGTTGCAGGTCATGGACTGTTCATCCACCAAGACTCTGTCCTTAAGCATCACGGGTCGTCACCCACGGCCAACAGCTGGCCCCATTTGGAGGAGATCTTAACCTTCTGCACAGTCGGTGCATTCTAACGCCCCAGCCGACAAGGCGGGTTAATTTTGAATAGAACTATATAGCGGCATGATAATAGTACTGACTTTAAATATCGCAACAGGGTTTAAGATGCCGTTAAACAATCAACCAACCAGCAAATTTTACATCTTTGGAGAAAATCAGTATCAAATGTTTACTTCTAAAATCTATAATTCTTGGATTGAATAGTGTTACATAATCTATGCGGTTGCATAAGATTATTGTCAATCCCCTATAATTCAGAGGTGATGACCCTTTTCATATCATGGCCGGGTCCTTCCATGGAAAATCACAGAATCCCGCCAAATATATGAAGTCTCGTGGGACCTTTTGATTCCCCAGTTTGCAGTTGGACGTCAGGCAGAGCGGTCGCCCATTTTATGCTCTGTCTAAACTGGAACTCACGCGCGCTATGTTAGTTAGAGGATTATGTATAGTTAAGGAAATAAAAGTTTGGATAATTAATATGTTCTTGTGGTTAATGAATGTCTTGGTAACAAGACTAAGAAATGACGACCAGCCTGCAGGAACATAGTAACAGAAAACCAGACCGAAGTCCCCAAGTCAACTCCAGACGCTAGGCCTTAGAAGATATCCAAGATGATAGAAGAAATACCAAAGACGATCAGAATACTAAAGACGACCAAGAAATAGAATTAAAGAAAGAGGTATGCAACATTACAATTATTTAGTGCCAGTGAAGAAGGCGCTATGCAATAATAGTATCACTACTGTTCTTCTTCAAGGATGCCTTTAGCATTAAATAACTCACGAAGCTTGATATGCCATTAAAAAATAATAGATTCTTTATATAATATGCTTTTTTAAATGCCGTCAAAGGTTGAGGGTGTTTTTCATTGGTGTGCTCACCTTGGCCGAATTTATGTGAAACGCACAGGAAGTCAACGCTGTAAGAAAGAATGATGAAATAAAACGTCATATCAGAAATTCTCAATTGAATTCAGCTGGATCGATTGAATGAAATCGATTCCGATTGAGAAAGAAATCTGAAAGGGGGAAATGGCTTCTGTTTAAAGAAAAGAACCTTTTCGCTAAATGTTCAATTGTCATCGATTCAATCAAACATGAAACGATCGCAATGTATGGCCTTCAGTCATGAAAAGGAAAATCCATATATATATATATATATATATATATATATATATATATATATATATTAATATTGAATAATGGATGATGAATGTGAAAAGTATTAGCATATGAACGTGTTCAATGCTAAAATACGAGATTAGATATGTGGGTGCTAGAATGCGGTGGCTGAGGGTCTACATATCCTGGGAATGGTGTTAAACTCTATCTGATGGTGAGGTTCCAGTTTTGGAAGTTTGGGGAATGTGGAGCTTCATAATATAATCTCTGATTTCAAGCTAATATGTTAATTGCAGTTTCATGCATAAATATCAATCATCAGACAGTCAAAAGAAAAAAAAAGATTATAATTATGCATGATACTGCAGTTACGGGATATTAAATCCATAATATTTCATCTTTTCCCTCCTGTCGCTGTTTACAGACTTGAGTTCTCTGGTGATTGAAAAACATACCCCGTAAGTATGTGTCAATTAATTGTTCAACACAGACTGACAGCCGCTGATGACCACAAGGATAAGGAACTTGGCAGACGAAAACTCTGTCGGGTTTCGAACCCGGATAGAGGTAGTTGTTAAAAAAGTCGATCCGCACTGATGAGAAGTAAACTTCGAAACGCATATCTGTGGATGACTGATATATATATATATTATATATATATATATATATATATATATATATATATATATCTTCACGGAACAAATGAACATGCTACTATTAAACACACTCGCCTACACGGATTTTAACAGCATGTTAAACCCACAAAGACACTTGAACTTTTATAATTCTTCTATAATGCTCCCTTTCTAATAATCTATCAACAATTTCTTCAAATAAGAAATTTTCTCCTGAAGATGACTTAAGGTCGAAACTAGTTGAGAATAAACAACATACAAGAAATATTCCTGATTGTCTTAATAATTTTTGTTCATACTATATATATATATATATATATATATATATATATATATATTGTTAAACTCCCACGGAAGCGTTTTCGCTGTAGTAGCATTAGCAGTTAATCCAAAAAGTGATTTTAATTTTAATATTTTTTTAATAATGATCACTTAAAAAAAAACTCTCTAAAACCAATTTCTTGAAACAAGAAATTGGTTCCTGACGATGAGCTAAGGTCGAAACTACTTGAGGAAAAAAAAACTAAAAGAAATATTCCTGTTTGTCTTATCACTTTTTGTGCATATATATATATATATATATATAATATATATATAATATAAATATATATAATATATATATATATATGTGTGTGTTGTGTGTGTGTGTGTGTGTATGTGTGTGAGTATGTATGCGTGTATGTATATATATATATATATATATATATATATATATGTGTGTGTGTGTGTGTGTGTGTGTGTGTGTGTGTGTGTGTTTGAAAAGATGGTGACTTAATGGAGAAAGTAAACAACCAAGTGAATCGGGATTTTGACAATCGATAAAATTAATTAACCGAATAAGTCGTAGTTATGAATGAATGAATTAAACTAGCAAAAATATGCGCCATGCCAGGCGCAATTTTAACAATTTTAATGCAATAAAATGTTTTATTAAATTAGAAAGACTAACGAAACTAAATAAGAACACATATAAAATGAGTACACTTATTTTTATTTAATAATGGACATAAAAGTGCTCAATACGTATTTAAAATTGGTTTAGAAAACCGATATGGTCAGAGTAAGTCTATCCTGGTTTCATTGTGAGGATCGTGAGGAAAAGTCCTTATATATATATATATATATATATATATATATATATATATATATATATATATATATATAAGTTAAAAGAAAGGAAATTAATCCGACAGTATGAGTATGAAAAGGTGAAATGAAAACATCACACAATGCTGTTAAAGAGAAAACAATTTATAATATAATCATAGCTGATACTGTTCAATATTTCGATTTTACAAAAATCATCATCAGAGATCATTCACTCCGTGATGTTTGGGTCGGAGAAAAATGTCAAATCGATTTGACATTTTTCAAATTGATTTGACATTTTTCTCCGACCCAAACATCACGGAGTGAATGAGCTCTGATGATGATTTTTGTAAAATCGAAATATTGATCAGTATCAGCTATGATTATATTATAAATTGTTTTCTCTTTAACAGCATTATGTGATGTTTTCATTCCACCTTTTCATACTCATATATATATATATATATATATATATATATATATATATATATATATATATATATTTCATATGATTGATCAAAGCCTGAATAAGATATCAGAAGATCTGAAACACGTGTCGCAAATGTAAGATAAAAATAATAAAAAATATTTTTCTAAAAACATAATCCATTGCGGACCTTTTTTATAAAATATTTAATTTTCTCTCTCGTTGGAAACAGAACAACACTTATATATATATATATATATATATATATATATATATATATATATATATATATACAAATGTCTAGCCACACTGAAGAAACACATGTCTTTGGATGACTATATATACTCCCCATCTCACTGGGGTTGAGCACCTTGGAGGGGATTTCGCTGATGACCGGCAACTAACGTAAACGAACGCTTCCCTATAAAAGGGATTGAACACTCCATGGCGGCCTTGGCATACATAAAGATAAACACTTAAAATCCCCTTCACATTCAGTGGGTGAGGATAGCCGAGCGGTTAAGCTGATCTATCGGGATTCTATCCCGGTTGTAGGTAGCTCACAAATGTCGAGCCACACCGAAGAGACTTGATAAGTCGAAACACGTATCTGTGGATGACTATATATATATATGTTGAAAAGAGAAATAAAAGAAAGAAAGTAGAGAATGGATAAAATAGGATTATTTTAATTAATTTAACTTACACGTGTTTCGGTCAGGAGTTCATCCATGTGTACATTATTCTATCTATTATTATTTTTAAATAAC
>CM042151.1:2645793-2653293 GCA_023376005.1 Doryteuthis pealeii
AATTAAATAATTATTTGAGCAAGACGATTCTTTCTTTTGAAGTTTGGAACTCTAAATTATTTTCGTTTAATTACGGAATGTTGCAAATTGCCTACCTAGTGATTATTCTTTATTCCTATTACTCTTTCTTCCCGTGGAATTGGATATGATTTTACTTTCAATATACGCTCCAACATTTGTGGCCTAGTAGGTGTCGTCAGTGATGTAGTATGCATGGGTCACTGGGAAGTTTCGGGTCTTTCAACATCATGCTTCTCTCGATTCTATTAGATATGATCAAAATCTGATCCACCAATTGACTTTTAAGACGTACAAAACCTTTCTCCACATGGAGTTGAACATGATTCTTGTCGAAATGACAGCTGCATTCTTTTACTTTAAATATACGTTCCATTATTTGGGGCATTAGTAGGTGTCATCAGTGATGTAGTATGCATGGATCACTGGGAAGTTTCGGGTGTTCAACATCATAATTCCCTCGCCAGGCCGACCCTACATATTTCTAAGACGTATAACCCTTTTTTCCCCGTGGAGTTGAACATGATTTTTTGTCGAAATGACAGCTATATTCTTTTAAAAACATAATACGAGATATGTCAGAAAAGTTCCGGGACTGGTGTCACATGAATCTATTTTAAATCCAAACTAAAGCCTACAAGTTTTCCCCACCAAAGTAAGCCCCTGGAGTCTAAGGCACTTTCCCACCCTTGCCCTGCCACGCTTGCATGCACTCCTGGAAGGATTCTTCTGGGATTCTCCGTAGCTCTGTCGTCACGGCCTTATAATAGCAAATGAAAGAAAGAATGAAGGAAGGAAGGAAAAAAAGGGAGGAAGGAAAGGAATAACTAAAGAAAGAAAGCGATTTAGCATAATTACAAAAGAATGAAATTAATAAAATGAAAATGAGAATGACTATCAAAAATGAAATGAAGAGGAAGAAAGGAAGAAAGAAACAAAGAAACAAAGAAATGAAGAAAGAAAGGAAAGAAAGAATGAATAATTATAAAAAATGAAAAGAATAATTAACGAATCACCATGAAAAGAGAAAAAAAGGTATCACATAGTACCTAAATAATGAGAATGGAATCGTCTGTTTTCCTATAAATAATGTCTGACGAAACCTTGTGGGGGGGGGAGAAACATCGTGTTCTCATAAGACTTATTAATCAACCTAGCAATTGCTAATTACTCTGTTCATCTTGTATCTTTGCTTAGTAAACCTTTTTCTCTATCCGTAATACTCGTGTTTCTTATTATCATTTCTCTGTTAACTCTATCAAATCTCCATTATTTTTGCTCAAAAACCAAGCCCTGGTGATATTCAATGTGTATACATATTTACTTTCTCGTTAATTGTTTTTATTTCGAAGTTTCCTCCGGACATACAGATTCACACAACTGCCCTTTATATATCTACTAGAAGCGGCTACCCGGCATCGCCTGGGTAGAGGGGATTTTTTAAAGTTAGTCCCGCAGATCCATTATTACTGAATCGTGAGTTGAATCCCCGTATGATGCTCCATTTAAATCCCTATGTAAAAATGAATAGACCTTGCATTGATCCAACTACTTTGAAAATAAATGTTAATATCTATTATCTAAAATATTAAAGGAAAAAAAAATCCATGCTGTTTTCATTTAAATTTTATTTTCTAATCATCTTTCAGAATATAAATAAAATCTCCATTATTTTTGCTCAAAAACCAAGCCCTGGTGATATTTAATGTGTATACATATTTACTTTGTCGTTAATTGTTTTTATTTTCAAAGTTTTCTCCGGACATAAAGATTCACACAACTGCCTTTTCACCATGAAAAGAGAAAAAAAGGTATCACATAGTACCTAAATAATGAGAATGGAATCGTCTGTTTTCCTATAATAATGTCTGACGAAACCTTGTGGGGGGTAAACATCGTGTTCTCATAAGACTTATTAATCAACCTAGCGATTGCTAATTACTCTGTTCATCTTGTATCTTTGCTTAGTAAACCTTTTTCTCTATCCGTAATACTCGTGTTTCTTATTATCATTTCTCTGTTAACTCTGTCAAATCTCCATTATTTTTGCTCAAAAACCAAGCCCTGGTGATATTCAATGTGTATACATATTTACTTTGTCGTTAATTGTTTTTATTTTCGAAGTTTCCTCCGGATATACAGATTCACACAACTGCCCTTTATATATGTACTAGCAGCGGCTACCCGGCGTCGCCTGGGTAGAGGGGATTTTTTAAAAGTTAGTCCCGCAGATCCATTATTACTGAATCGTGAGTTGAATCCCCGTATGATGCCCATTTAAATCCCTATGTAAAAATGAATAGACCTTGCATTGATCCAGCTACTCTGAAAAGAAATGTTAATATCTACTATCTAAAATATTAAATGAAAAAAAAAATCCAAGCTGTTTTCATTTAAATTTTATTTTCTAATCATCTTTCAGAATATAAATCAAATCTCCATTATTGTTATAGGTGATACACCCTATTGACCAATGGAATGGGCCGACAGGTTACTATAAGTAACACGGACAATTGTGGCTTAGCAGTAAGCCAATGCGAGCAAGCCAATACTCTATTGTCGGACGTAGTTTTCCACATCTCTCTATTGTATTTGTCTACTTTCTGTTAATACATTGTTCTGCTTTTGTTACCCGTCGTTTTGTTCTTATTTGACCCCTTAAAACCTCACAACAATTATTTTTGCTCAAAACCAAGCCCTGGTGATATTCAATGTGTATGTGTTAATTGTTTTTATTTTCGAAGTTTCCTCCGGACATACAGATTCACACAACTGTTTAAAATATTAAATGAAAAAATCCATGCTGTTTTCATTTAAATTTAATTTTCTAATCATCTTTCAGAATATAAATCAAATCTCCATTATTTTTGCTCAAAAACCAAACCCTGGTGATATTTAATGTGTATATATATATATATACCTTTTATATAAGTATAGATAGATAGATTGGAAAAGAAAGAGGATTTGGCAAAAGCAATCAACTGATGTGTAATTAGATGCGCACTAAGAACGACTTTTTCCTCCAGATACGCATCTTCCGGAACTGCATCCTTTCCATCGCCTTGCGCTAACGACATCAATAATACAAATAAGAGATTAAATTGTCTGAAGAATTTCTACTCCGTTAATAACTCTTCCAAAATTCAGAGACAATAGATTTCCATCTGGCATAATCGTTTGTTTTGACTGATGAGTGAATTTTACTTTCAGTTCTATTTACAGATAGCATATATATATATATATATATATATATATATAAATAAATAATTCCCTTTGTTATTTACGTCACATTCTCCATGATTTTATTTTTTATCTAAACCTCAATTTCTAATAAAATTGTATTACATTATTAATACTGTTAATCATATCTACAAATGAATAATATGCAATTGTATTTATATATAGACTAAAATAGCATTTTACAGTGTGAACAGGAAGGCTAATTTGCATATTGAAATTTAAAATTTGATTTTAATAAATATGTGCTTAGTATTATTGATTTTTAATTGTATGGTTTTATCTTAATGAATATGATAGAACATCTCTTCAATAAATCTTAAAAGAAATCGATTAACGAGAAGAAATAATTCTGATTTTATTCTTTACTTCCTATTTTAACTAAGTTATCAAATTAGGAAAATTTAGCAATGAAAGACGAGAGTGATAGAAGAGTAAGTTTCAGTTGTTCTATTTTTCGATTATGCACCCCTCTGTTTCCAATCATTTTATCTGCATTCTTATTTAGTTTCATTAGCTTTTCTAATTTAATATACTTTATTACATTAAAACTTAAATACTTGCACCCAGAGGGTGCATATATTTGCTAGTATATATATATTAATATATATTATATATATAATATATAATATAGTAAAAAATAAACAAAAGACTTAGAGATTTAGCTTATAGTCTATTTCAGGGAGCTTAGACAAAGTGTCTAACTCTCCCGACTCATCAGATGCGAATGATGAATTCTTTATTACTTCAAAGGCATTTGAAAACAGATTTTCATTTTTTTTAATTTTTTTTATTTTTTAAATTTCATAGTCCTGTGATATGAATTCCAAACGAAATCCTTGATGTTGCAAAAAAAATAAAATAAATTTATGTTGTAGTTTCAAATATGAGCACTTCCGCCACAAAAATCTCGGTCAACAAACAATGTATCTCTTAATGTATCTCTTATTGTGTCAGATTCAGAAAAAGAAAGACATATTCCAAATTCGTCACCAGACGAATTCACCTATTCAACCAATATGAATATTAACCGTTGACGGGAAGCCAGCATTATATATATATATATATATATATATATATATATATATATATATATATATATATATATATATCATCATCATCATCATCATCATCATCATGTCGTACTTGCAGCACGGATATCCATGACAATCTCTCGTCAAACTTCCCTATCACTCATTGCCCCTGGGGGGTCTTCTGCGCAGCAACCAGCATCCTCGTATAGTTGGTCAATATAGGTCCTTGTTGAGCGACCCACACTAGCATGTCCATGTGTTGGCTTCCACAGGAGAACATCGCTTTTTTATTTTCCTTCAGCTTCACACTGCAATCTGCTGGAACTGCAAAATCCACTAGTTGACAAGTTCTTTCTTTTTTGGTAATCAACACTAGGTCTGGTCTCCTGGCTGGGATAAGGTGATCTGTTTTTATCTCAAAGTCGCAGAGAATTTTATGTGTTTCGTTCTCAAAATCAGAATCTGTTTTATGCATATACCATTTTGTTGTATGGTTAAAATTTAATTTTTTGCATAATTCCCAGTGGATCACCTTCCCAACCCAGTCGTGTCTAGTTTTGTACTCCCGTTGTGCTAGTTTGCTGCATTCGCATAGTACATGGTTTACAGTCTCATCTCTGATACCGCATAGTCTATATTTACTATTTTATTGGGTCTTATCAATTTTTGCTTTGATATAGTTTGTCCTTATGGCATTATTCTGTGCAGCAATTACTAGTGATTCAGTTTCTCTTTTGAGGTTTCCTTTTTCTAAACCATGTCCAGGTTTTTTTTATGTGCAACCACTCCGATTTGTCGTTTGAAGTGTCCATATAATTGTTTTTCTTCCCATTTTTGTTTTCTAGTCTTTGTCGTTTTTCTGTTTGTCCATCTGCCGTTTCTACTATTGTTGGCCGCCATAAGTAGTTTGTCTTTGCTCATCCTTGTGTAATCTTCAAGTTGTTGGATTGTGGTTTCTACGCATTCCTCTATGTTGGCAAGACCTTTTCCCCCTTCCTTTCCTGACACATACAATCTATCTCTATCATCTCTAGGGTGGAGAGCCTTGTGCATGGTCATTAATTTTCTCGTCCTTTGGTCTATCTGTCTGAGTTCTTCTTTTGTCCATTTTAAGAATGGTCCTGAGTATCTTATAATGGGGACAGCCCAGGTATTAATTCCTTTGATCAGATTTCTGCTGTTAAGTTTTGTTTCTAGAAGTTTTCTAGTTCTCCTGAGATATTCTTTTTTTTAACTTTTCCTTATTATTATTATTATTATTATTATTATTATTATTTGTTTTTTCCTTGTTTTACACTTTCTTACAAAGGATTAAGTTTAACTTATAATAAACCGTCCTAATTATTCTTAATTAATTAATTTAATATCGCCAGTCAACTTTAAAACACTATTATAGAGTTGTCTGTATCTGCCATAGATTCTGCGGGATGTCGTCTACCTCTTTCCATTCATTTGTGTGAAACCTTTTTCCTTCATTAGATCTAATGATGTTCATCTATATATAGAAATTTTGCTAGAATCAACAGCGCGCTTAATAGCTGCCGGAGGCGGCTTTTAGATATATACAAAATGGGAATAAAGCAGGGAGAATTATTTTTTTCTTATTCTTTATCTATCAAAGCCTAAAGAAGAGGAAGTGATTTATGCATCTCGATCTTTCAGCAGAGTCTACTAAGAAAAAATAAAACTATATATTTATACATACAACAACAAAGAAATATCAAATAACACACACACACACACACACACACACACACACACACACACAGACACACACACACCACACACATATATATATATATATATATATATATATATAAAAGAGATAACAAAAGACTTACAGATTTTGCATTATAGACTATTTATGGAGCTTAGACAAAGTGTCTAAGCTCCCCGAAATAGTCTATAATGCAAAATCTCTAAGTCTTTAGAAAGTCTTTAGCAATGAAAAAATGCTCGGAACGTTATTTTTTTTTCAGAGTACAAGGTGTGTCAAAAAGTACAAGAAATCTCGATACTATTTTGTAACACCTTGCTTATCATATATTACAAACAGCGATGAATTAGTCTTACGCGGGGAATAATACACGCTCGATAGTGAATACATACAAGACATTTCGATTTTATATGCACACACACACACACACACACACACACACACACATATATATATATATATATATATATATATATATATATATATATATATATATATTTGCAACTACTAAAAGTAGAGGAATCATATGTAAAATTGGGAGGTGATATTTTATTATGAAATAAAATATAAAATAAAGGGGATACGAAGGCCTTTTCGACCGGTACTTTTTCAAGTATTTACACTGGTTGACAATTAAAAGTCAGAAATGTAAAGAATTTGTTAAGAACAAATGGGGTAAACCAGAGAGTGGAGGGGGGGGACAAAAATAATTTAAAGTAAAAAAAAAAAAAAAATAAAAAAATACCGGTCGAAAAGGCCTTCGTATCCCCTTTATTTTATATTTTATTTATATCACCTCCCCATTTTACATATGATTCCTCTACTTTTAGTAGTTTACAAATTTTCATGTACCAAACATCTATATATATATAATATATATATATATATATATATATATATATATATATAATTCAAAAGTCCAGATAAGAAATCTTCCTTACGACATAGGAGTTTTTTTTTTAAACAAGCTGTGACAGTTTGAGAGCTCAATGTGGGCTCTTATTGTTAGAGTCACAAAGAAAATTTATAAGTAAAGAAATAACACAACGACTTAGAGATTTTGCATTATAGTCTATTCTCTCTCTCTCTCTCTCTCTATATATATATATATATACAAGATATTTCGCACACACACACACACACACACACACACACACACACATATATATTAATATATATATATAGGACTGAATGAATGATCGATTGCAGGTAGTGGGAACTGCAAGTAAGTATTTTAGCTGCAGGAATCCATTGATTTAACTGACTCCATTTAGCGAATGACACAATTACTGACAATTAATTGTATTAACATTCCTGCTATGCAATTAATTGTATGTTCGTGTGACCACCTACTGCAACTTGTTTATCAGCAAGCAGGTCTCGTGGAGGTATGTTCACAATTACAATGGTAATGAGCTTGAGTTTAGTGGATTCGGTGCGCCAATACTATGGCTATATAAGACTTAGCGAACTGGATACACGGATTTTGGATGC
>CM042151.1:2658293-2660793 GCA_023376005.1 Doryteuthis pealeii
ACAAAAATGTCTTCAGCATAAATGGATTGACATGCCATAAAACTGGTTGCTATACCAAGGTTAGATAGCCCAGTCTATCCTACTATTTACCCATAGCTGGAGGGAGAATAGTTGGATTCATATTAATTGCTTATTAATGCTATGTGAAATGCAAACAGTCTCCTCCAGGATTTGAGCTCAGGTTGACGAGTCCATTTCCTAGATGATAAGTATTACATCACGCACGCCCCTAGAAGTACATATGACCAGGTGGCTTGAATTCCAACATCGCTATTGCCTATAAAATAAGGCGGTTAAATAATATATTATAGCTTCAACCAAGAGTTAAACGTAGTGGTACTCACACGTGTATATGTGGCGGGGAGTCAGTGTTCTAGCAGAAACAAGAAAGTCGACACCTTCAATTTACCCAAAAATATATACTTTTTAAGGGAATATATATATATATATATATATATATATATATATATACATGTAGAATTAAACAAAAGACACATCTCCTGTTTAACAATTTTATTTTTGATCTTTTCGAGTTTTCTGGCCAACTTTTTAATATTTGGGTGGAATTCGTGGATAAGTCCACCAAAGTTCAAGTCCCGAGTACTTTCGGCACTTCGATGTGCCATCATCAGGGGTGATGTATTTTTTTTTTTTTTATCTGGAACACATCACCCCTGATGATGGCACTTCGAAGTGCCGAAAGTACTCGGGACTTGAACTTTGGTAGACTTATCCACGAATTCCACCCAAACATTAAAAAGTTGGCCAGAAAACTCAAAAAGATAAAAAATAATATTGTCAAACAGGAGATGTGTCTTTTGTTTAATTCTACATTTAATTCTAAACCGCGACTTGTTTTTTTTAAATAAAACTCTTGTGTCGTAAGGAAGATTTATTCTCTGGACTTTGGATTATATATATATATATATATATATATATATATAGGTATATGTAAAATAAATTTTTTTTTTTGCGATGAAACAAAGAAAATACAGTGCTCAATCACAGTTTGTAAGAGCTAATATTTATTTATTTTACAATGTTTTCATAGATCAATGTTCATTATCAGCGACCGCGGTTTCATGCTAAAAGCAATCATCAGCCTGAGGAGCAAGATCTTGGAGTTCTTTACTCAATGTCACAATTAGGATTGTAAATAACGTCGGTTAAAACTAACCGACGTTATTTACAATCCTAAATGTGACATTGAGTAAAGAACTCCAACAAACACCATAGGATCTTGCTCCTCAGGCTGATGATTGCTTTTAGCATGAAACCGCGGTCGCTGATAATGAACATTGATCTATGAAAACATTGTAAAATAAATAAATAAATATATATATATATATATATATATATATATGAAAGTGAGTAAGCAAATAAATGTGTTTATTTTTGATATGGCCTTTTTAGCCGACAATTTTTGGAGGATATGTACTTAATTGAAGTCATACCTAATTTTGAAAATTAATTAGTTAATAGATAATGAATTTAGGCGGGCATATATGTTCAAATATAAGGCTAAAGAAATCAAGAAAAGGTCAATCCCTGTATGTACATTTCGACCTATCAGGTCTCATCAGCAAGTTTATAGACATGGGAAACAGCTCCGTGTGTGATTCGAAACCTCGACTGCCAAGCTGACAGGTGGGGATTCTAACCACTACACCAGCTGGCCTATCCCAGATTTTTCGTTCGTTTTGAACTTAATTATATACCACTTTTTGGGGACTTATCGCACGACAGTATGAAATTAAGTAAACAAACAAATGTGTTTATTTTTTATATGGCCTTTTTATCCGACAATTTATATATATATATATATATATATATATATACTAGCAAATATATGCACCCTCCGGGTGCAAGTATTTAAGTTTAAATGTAATAAAATATTAGATTAAATCAGAAAGGATAATGAAACTAATTAAGAATTCAAATAAAAAGATTTGAAACGGAGGGGGTATAATCGGAAAATAGAACAACTGAAACTTACTCTTTCATCACTTCCGTTTTTCAATGCTAAATTTCCCTAATTTAACTATTTAGTTAAAATAGGAAGTAAAGAATAAAATTACAGTTATTTCTTCTTGTTAATGAATTTCTTTTAGGGTTTATTGAAGAGATTTTTACTCATATTCATTAAGATAAAACCAAACAATTAGAAATCAATAATACCAAGCACATTTTTATTAAAATCAGTTTTTTTTAATATCAATATGCAAATTAGCTTTACGTTTACACTGAAAACTGGTATTTTGTTGTATATATAAATACAATTGCGTATTATTATTAGTATTTAGGTAAGGCCAACGGTATTAATAATGTCAAACAGTTTTATTATTAATTGCGGTTTAAATAGAAATAGAATCATGGAGAATGTGATGTAAATAACTAAGGGAATTGTGACTTGAAGTAGTAATATAGTTTCGGTTACAGACAGAAAAACACTCAATCTCCATTATAATAAGATGTATATATATATATATAAGTCAGCAAA
>CM042151.1:2668293-2671623 GCA_023376005.1 Doryteuthis pealeii
AGTAATCTTCTGAGGACGGGATTTTTTATCCCGAAATATTAAGAATTGAGAATAAATCAAAGGTTAACAAACAACACCACAGTTACCTTCTTTTTTCTTTACACTTGCATTGTGATAGCCTTCAAAACCAACCCACAAACCAATACAAACACAATGCTTCAGCCAAATTACAAAACCCTTATATATATATTTTCCTTGATTTTAAGTTGAACCTTTCTTCCAACAAGCGGAATGTTAGAGTATTTCAGGTTCAATTGATATATATATAATATATATATATATATATATATATATATATATATATTAAAAGAATGATTATCCATATCTGGTATGTATGTATGCATAATTACTGAGTGTACGTCTTTTTATAAATAGATAGATAGATAGATAGATATAATCAGGGAAGCTGATAATGACAATGTTGAAAAAGTATACATCGGCGCCACTGAATTCGATTTTATCTTTATTGCACTTTTTATCTGTTTCCTCATTTTTCGGACATAGTTAAAAGAAATCCATTAACAAAAAGAAATAACTGTAACTTTGTTCTTTACTTCCTATTTTAAGTAAGTAGTTAAATTAGGAAAGTTTAGCAATGAAAGACGGGAGTGATGGAAGAATAAGTTTCAGTTGTTCTATTTTTCGATTATACCCCCTCTGTTTCAAATCTTTTTATCTGTATTCTTATTTAGTTTCATTAGCCTTTCTAATTTGATATTATATAGTATTACATTAAAATTTAAACACTTGCAGCAGAGGGGTACATATATTTGCTAGTATATATAACGAGGAGTTGATAATAACAATGATGAAAAAATATATATCGGCGCCACTGAATTCCATTTTATCTTTATTGCACTTTTTATCTGTCTCATCATTTGTTTGTACACAGTTACACGACATCAAATATTTCTATCAAATATAAATAATTTACAAGCAATTATATGCTTTCACGTAAGCAATAATAATTCTGAGTAAATATTTATAGTTTCAAGCGACTATCCAGGCAAATAGTTTGCTCTCTATTATATGATATTAACTATTCTTATCTAACACTTATAATTTGTGTTGAATATCTGAAAAAAAGAAATCTGAATTGAACCATCAAAATTATTCAAATTGTCTCAGTAACCAAAAAAGATTGACCCACGATCATGAATATAAATGCTCTGTACTGACTCCGATAATAAAATACACCGATAAAAATATATATATATATATTATTATAATGGAGATTGTGTGTTTTTCTGTCTGTAACCGAAACTATATTACTACTCAAGTCACAATTCCCTTAATTATTTACGTCAAATTCTCCATGATTTCATTCTTTTAAACCTTCAGTTATTAACAAAAATTGTTTTACATTATTAATACTGTTGACCATATCTACGTACTAATAACATGCAATTGTATTTATGTATACAACAAAATAGCGGTTTACAGTTGAACGAGACGGCTAATTTGCATATTGATATTAAAATTTTATTTTAATAAATATGTGCTTGGTATTATTGATTTCTAATTGTTTGGTTTATCTTTAAGAATATAAACAAAAATCTCGTGGATAATCTTAAAAGAAATTTATTTACAAGAAGAAATAACTGTAATAGTATCCTTTACTTCCTATTTTAACTAAATAGTTAAATTAGGAAAATTTACCAATGAAAGGCGGGAGTAATGGAAAATGATGAATAGTTAGCTTCAAAGTTGTTCTATTTTTCGATTATACCCCCTCTGTTGCAGATCTTTTTATCTGCATCTTAGTCAGTTTCATTAGCCTTTCTAATTTAATATGATATTTTATTATATCAAAACTTAAAACTTAAATACTGCACCCGGGAGGTGCCATATTATTTGCTAGTATATATAAAAGTAAAAAAAGTAAGTTCGGAGGGCGGCCTAATTATCGGTATTAGCCAGTTCAGCGAGAGAGTCTATCCCCTTTTTTAAATTGCGCTAAGACCAAGGAGATTGTTTTAACATCTGAGGTGAAGCGCCACACCTACATCAGCTCCTTACTTTACCGCCACACTCCCCGTGCAACTCATACGCCTGAGTTGGCGAGGACCGGTATCGAACTAGAACCTCGTGGTTTCTAGCCGAACACTATACCGACTGAGCTAATAAGGCGTCGGGACGGCCTAATGTCAGTATCAAGTTAGGAGAGAGGGGACTCTATCCTCTTTTCACTAGCGCTTGACCAAGGAGATTATTTTTTGCGTCTGCGGTGGAGCGCCACACCTACCATCAGCTCCCACTATCGAACAGATCCCTGTGCTACTCATAGGCTGATTTGGCAAGAGCCGGCATCGGAGCAGAACCTTGTGATTCCAGCCAAACGCGCTACCGACTGATATAGCGAGAGGGTCGGGAACTTGACGACGAAACTCTGTCGGTTCGCACCCGGGCTAGAGGTAAGCTGGTAAATAGTCGAACCGCTCTGATAGAAGTAAACTTCGAAACACGTGTCTGTGGATGACTAGTATATTATATATATATATATTATAGTATATATATATACTTTGGTGGCGTCCGGTTTCTTGGTACAAGGTGATTCTAGGTTGGGTCCTAATTCTCTACCAGAGTTTTTGTTATAGAGTTCAGGTTCCCGTATGAGAGCTCAATGTTTAAATTATGTAAACAGAGCAAAGTTATTGGAATAAAAGGCCTAAAATACCATGGGTATCGTGATTATGGACCATTCCACTCGCGAGTATGTCACGAGCTTTTTCAACCACTGATATATTTTATTTAGACAGCGCACATGGCCAAACTCATTTTATATTCATACATTTCACCTCTCTCATTCAGGGTGGTCATATTGCATTTTTAATGATGGAAATTTTTTTCCCTTCATCCTTTGCCTGGTTGGCGGTGTTTTTTTATGTGTCTGTCTAGTCTGTGGTAAATTCCTAAGTTTTAGTTTGACTGACCAATAGGATTTCAATTTATGGTCTGAGATGCCCTTTCGCTCTTAATTGGGTCAAGTGGGAAGCAGGGAAGGTATTGTCTTTTTTTCTCAGCGGGTGGGGGTATCTGAGTATTTATTATATTTATTTATATATATATATTATATATATTATATATATAATATATAAGAGATTTATTCCAAAACTTGGTTAGTAAGGCGAATGATTCTATATGTTTGATTTCAAGATCCACTGTACTAATATTTGATGCATCCAGTATGTAAAATACAGTGAATCATTAAATCACTAAAGAGAAGCTCAATGTAAAATAACCTTTCTTCCTTTATTTATAATATATAATAATATATATATATATATAGATTATATATATAATTATATAATTCATTTCCTCTCATATTAA
>CM042151.1:2671723-2703900 GCA_023376005.1 Doryteuthis pealeii
GGGAGAGAGTATAATTTTATTATATCAAAATTAAAACTTTAAATACTTGACCCGGAGGGTGCATATATTTGCTAGTATATATAAAAGTAAAAAAGTAAAGTCGAAGGGGCGGCTAATATCGGTATTAGCCAGTCAGCGAGAGAGTCTATCCCCTTTTAAATTGCGCTAGACCAAGGAGATTGTTTTAACATCTGAGGTGAAGCGCCACACCTACCATCAGCTCCTTACTTTACCGCACAGCTCCCCGTGCAACTCATACGCTGAGTTGGCGAGGACCGGTATCGAACTAGGAACCTCGTGGTTTCTAGCCGAACACTATACCGACTGAGCTAATAAGGCGTCGGGACGGCCTAATGTCAGTATCAGTTAGAGAGAGAGGGACTCTATCCTCTTTTCACTAGCGCTTGACCAAGGAGATTATTTTGCGTCTGCGGTGGAGCGCCACACCTACCATCAGCTCCTCACTTTATCGAACAGATCCCTGTGCTACTCATAGGCTGAGTTGGCAAGAGCCGGCATCGGAGCAGAAACCTTGTGATTCCTAGCCAAACGCGCTACCGACTGATATAGCCGAGAGGGTCGGGAACTTGACGGACGAAAACTCTGTCGGGTTCGCACCCGGCTAGAGGTAGCTGGTAAATAGTCGAACCGCTCTGATAAGAAGTAAACTTCGAAACACGTGTCTGTGGATGACTAGTATATATATATATATATATATATATATATATATATATACTTTGGTGCGGTACCAAGTTTCTTGGTACAAGGTGATTCTAGGTGGGTCCTAATTCTCTACCAGTAGTTTGTTGTAGAGTTCAGGTTCCGTATGAGAGCTCAATGTTTAATTATGGTAAACAGAGCAAAGTTATTTGGGAATAAAAGGCCTTAAATACCATGGGTATCGTGATTATGGACCATTTCCACTCGCGAGTATGCTCACGAGCTTCTTCAGACCACTGATATATTTTATTTAGACAGGCACATGGCCAAACTCATTTTATATTCATACATTTCACCTCTCTCATTCAGGGGTGGTCATATTGCATTTTTAATGATGGAAATTTTTTTCCCTTCATCCTTTGCCTGGTTGGCGGTGTTTTTTTATGTGTCTGTCTAGTCTGTTTGGTAAATTCCTAAGTTTAGTTTGACTGACCAATAGGATTTCAATTTATGGTCTAGATGCCCTTTCGCTCTAATTGGGTCAAGTGGGAAGCAGGGAAGGTATGTCTTTTTTCTCAGCGGGTGGGGGTATCTGAGTTTATTTTATTATATTTTATTATATATATATATATATATATATATATATATATATATATATAAGAGATTTATCCAAAACTTGGTAGTAAGGGATGATTCTATATGTGATTTCAAGATCCACTGTACTAATATTGATGATCCAGTATGTATAAATACAGTGAATCATTAAATCACTAAAGAGAGCTCAATGTAAAATAACCTTCTTCTTTATTTATATATATATATATATATATATATATATATATATATATATATTATATATATATCATTTCCTCTCATATAAATTGTTCTTTTATCGCATCCCGCTCGTGTTGGATGTGTTGGGAGAAATCAATATTTTTTATTTATTGTATATTATACTTATATATATACTTCATATATTCTAATGTTGCATAATTTCATAAGCAGCTTATGATTTATGTACGTACCTGTAGTTTGAATATGTGAATAAACTTCTTTAGATTTAAATTCGGAGGTGGGGTTATGATTGTCATTAGGATGACCCCAACTTTGGAAAGCGCCAGATTAACGTGAGATAGTTAGTTAATCAGATACGACCAGACTTTCAGGGAGCGTGGACGTTGTTGTCAGCTCTCGGGGTCACTCTACCCCCGCTGTGGAATCAGGGACTGAGTTTATCAGAAAACAACAAAGTCTTGGTAATTGATTAATTCAAACAAGAAATCATTTGCCCACCATGGAAAAGAAGAACTAACCCTTAACAAAGAGTTCTGAAGAGAAGTCAGCATGAAGAAGATGGCGGCCATGTTAGAACCAGTAAGCTGAATATAACAAGTAAAGATCATAATCCTATCTATACTACCCAATCTACTCTGTCTGTATGTTTGTCTCTCCCTCTCTCTATATATATTATATACCCGACGTATTATGTGGGTGCGCAGTCGGTAGACCGTCCACCTGCGAACCACAAAGTTCCGGGTTCGATACCGGCCCTCACCAACTCAGCGGATGAGTAGCACAGGGATCTTCGTGTTAAAGTAAGTGGCTGGGGACAGGTGTAGTGTTCTACTTCAGGTGCAGTCTCCTTGCTCTAGCGCTAGTGAAAAGACGATAGACTCCCTCACTGTCTGGCTGATATCGACTTTAGACCAACCCGACGACTTTACGACTTATACAACACTAGTAGGGTAGACTTTTCTAGAATTTTAAATAATCTTTTTCTCGCCAACTCAGCTTTTGAGTAGCAGGGGGATCTGTGGGGTAAAGCGAGGAGCTGATGGTAGGTGTGGCGCTGCGGCTCAGACACTAAAACAATCTCGTAGGTTTAGCGCTAGTGAAAAAGCGATAGACTCCCTCACTGTCTGGCTGATACCTTCTTTAGGTCAACTCGACGACTTTACGACTTTTACAACACTACTGGGTAGACTTTTCTAGAATTTTAAATAATCTTTTTCTCCTCAACTCAGTGTATGAGTAGCACAGGGATCTGTGGGGTAAAGCGAGGAGCTGATGGTAGGTGTGGCACGCCGCCTCAGACACCAAAAGCCTAGCTCTACGGAAAAGGGGATAGACTCCCTCACTGTCTGGCTGACACCGCCTTTAGGCCAACACGATGATTTTACGACTTATACCAGACTAGTGGGTAGACCCTTTCTAGAATTTTAAATAATCTTTTTCTCGCCAACTGAATGTATAAGTTGCAGAGGGACCTGTGTGGTAAAGTGAGGAGCTGATGGTAGGTGTGGCATACCGCCTTAGACACCAAACGTCTTGCTCTACTGAAATGTCTCACTGTCTGGCTCATACCGACTTTAGGTCAACCCGACGACGTTACGACTTATACAACACTAGTAGGGTAGACTTTTCTATAATTTTAAATAATCTTTTTTAAAAGTTCTTTCTAAAACATTTATTATTTACGTAGGCTGTCCATCGATCAACCCAATCCGGCAATGCTGAGGTGACACCTGCCACAACAACGAAAACATGCCAATCATTCTCTGTGTCAAGGTTGGACGTCAAATTTTATTTCAACTATCTGTCTGTCTCTCTCTATATATATTTATATCTATATACACATATATGAGTATATATAAAAAATATATATCCATTTTCACTATCATTCAAGATGTCTTGTCCTCTTACAAAAACACTCGGAAAACAAACAAGAACACCATGTTGACTTGGACTTGGATGGAGTAAACAGTTTTGTTTATGTAACAGGATTTTTTAAAAAATGAGGTGGAGCGCCACACCTATCATCAGCTCCTTACTTTACCGCACAGATCCCTGTGCTACTCATGACGCTGAGTTGGCGAGGACCGGTATCGAACTAGGAACCTTGTGGTTTCTAGCCGAACGCTCTACCGAATATATATATATATATATATATATATATATATATATATATATATAAGTCATCTGGGCGGCCTAATGTCAGTATCAGCTAGAGAGCGAGGGACTCTATCCTCTTTTCACTAGCGCTTGACCAAGGAGATAATTTTTGCGTCTGAGGTGGAGCACCACACCTACCATCAGTTTCTCACTTTATCGCACAGATCCCTGTGCTACTCATACGCTGAGTTGGCAAGAGCCGGCATCGGAGCAGAAACCTTGTGATTCCTAGCCAAACGCGCTACCGACTGATATAGCCGAGAGGGCAAGGAAGTTATTATATATATATATCCATTTTCACTATCATTCAAGATGTCTTGTCCTCTTACAAAAACACTCGGAAAACAAACAAGAACACCATGTTGACTTGGACTTGGATGGAGTAAACAGTTTTGTTTATGTAACAGGATTTTAAAAAAAAATGATTCCGGGCATTTAATTGTGATAAACAAGTTTACTGCTTCTTTAGTTACATTAACAGATCTCCATGTTTTTTTTTCCCCTGATAAAAACTGAACTCAAAGAGAGACACCCAGCGGAAAGACGATACGAGCCGATATGAAGAGGAAACTCCCGGAGAACCGGAGAGAGAGAAACAGCAACCTCGATACAAGTAAGAAGTACAATATACCCGGTAGTAATAAAAAAGAACATAGAAAAATGACTAAGTTACAATGATTATTAACTCTAAAGTTAATAATCATTGCTGATTATTTAAGGTAATTACTGGTGGGCTGGTTGGTTGGTTGGTTGGTTGGATTTTATGATATGCTAACGCTCGGTATTATTTGGATTATTCGGACTATTGATTTCATCTGTATTGTTATCTGCATACACCACCCATATATATATATATATATATATATATATATATATATATATATATATATATATATATCAGCTTGACAGTCAGGGTTCGAATCACGCCGAGGCGATCTTCCTATCTATAGCTCTGCTGATGAGGCCAAATAGGCCGAAATGTACATACAGAGATTGATTTTTCTCGATTTGTTTAGCCTTACATTTGAATAGGTATGCCCGCCTAATTAATTAATTATCAATTAATTAACTTTCAAAATAAAGTACGACTTCAATTAAGCACATATTCTCCCAAAAATTGTCAGCTAAAAAAAGCCATATCAAAACACATCGCTTGTGTATTTACTTCTCATATATATATATATATATATATATATATATATATATATATATATATATATATATATATATAATCAATAATTATGATATTATGGATGTTATGAACTCATAATGATAAGTTTCATGCTCACGCAAACTTCAGATGAGTCATTTGACTCATCTGTAGATTGTAAAACTGCTCTGCTTTTTTTAGCATTGAGCACCTTTTTATGCCAATACTTTTCTCATTTATTCGCTATTCATTCTATATATATATATATAGTTCGAATTTGAATAAACACACTACATTAAACGTGCTTAATTAACAGGATAGCCATAAACTATTTTCAGTCCTTTTGAGCTTTTTCACATCAGTGCTAGATGATGGAATTTCACTGGAATCCGAGTGACAGCATGTCTCCTCAGGTCTCCAGGACTCTTCTGAGTATTATCGCACATTGCAGCAGTGCAGTATTCTAGATGGTTTCAATGCTTCCTCTAATTTACAGATTTACCATTCTTTTTTGGGACCGTTCCAAGTGCACCAACTACAATTGGTATCACTTTGACTTTCCTATTCCATAGCTTTTTCAGTTCTCTGGTAAGGTCCAGGTATTTTTCCACCTTTTTGTTTTCCTTCATCTTCACCCCGGAACTGCAAAATCCACCAGTTGACACGTTCTCTTTTTTGTTAATTAACACTAGATCTGGTCTCCTTGCTGGGATAAGGTGATCCGTCTTCATCTCAAAGTCCCAGAGAATTTTATACGTTTCATTCTCAAGAAAAGATTCTGGTTTATGCATAAATCATTTTGTTTTATGGCCAAAATTTTATTTTTTGCATAATTCCCAGTGGATCACCTTCCCAACCCAGTCGTGACTAGTTTTTTAATTATTATTATTATTATTATTATTATTATTATTATTATTAGTAGTAGTAGTAGTAGTAGTGGTGGTAGTAGTAGTAGTAGTAGTAGTAGTAGTAGTAGTAGTAGTAGTAGTAGTGGTGGTAGTAGTAGTAGTAGTAGTATATGATGGAAATCATACACCCGCTTGCAAAATTAATGTGCAGCATTAAACGAAGGAAATTTTAATATAAAAAAACGAAAAACAATGGGCCAATGTACAATCTGTTTATAGTAACCACTTCAAGGAAGTCTAGAAAGTAACAATTCATTGTGTCCCGATTACGCATTGGTCATACAAAACTAACTCATTTCTATATATTCAAACAAGAACAACAACCACAATTGGAACATGTCAAAAACCTTTGACAGTTAAACACTTATTCATGGAATGCAGGTTTTTTGCTCACATCAAAAACCGTTGTTTTAAAGCAAAAAATATGAAAGATCTGTTTGAAAATGTCAACATGGAGGATATTCTCTCTTTTTTTAGAGAAATAAAATTATACCATAGAATATAGACATGAAACTAATCAATACTATACAACATAATCCCCGATAATGCTAACATATTGTTAAAACCAATTACTAAAAAGTATAAATATAAATACACGATATGCAATCGGAATTAAAATCTTTAAGTCAGCTTCTGGTCTTAAAAGATATATCGTGGTGCATAAGCATCAAATTTTATCATCTGATTCATCCGATCCAGTCACAAGGGCGTTCTTCCTATGTCATATTTGCATCAAACTTTGTGGATCTGCAGCGAGATTGATGAGTTATTTGAGGGCTCATGAGAGGAAAATGTCAACATAGAGGATATTCTCTCTTTTTTGAAGGAAATAAAATTATACCATAAAATATAGACATGAAACTAATCAATACCATACAACATAATCCCCAATAATGCTAACACATTGTTAAAACCAATTACTAAAAAGTATAAATATAAATACACGATATGTATAACTTCCTAACCGTTAGGTATGATATAACCCCAGACGGGTTGATATGTCGTTAAAATCAATGAACAAACAAACAAACAAACGTCAAATTATGAATGATTTGCTACTTTACCGATAGGCATCCATTTACGGTAATATTCAAACATACCGGAGGCATTTGTGCTGTAATTGCTAATGACTCAGCGATGCGAGTTCAAATACTGAAAAAGACTGTTTGCATTTCACATATTGCTAATACGATTGGAAAATGCACGAATTCAACAATCTCCCTCCAAGTGTATCACTTCCTAACCGTTAGACATGACATAACCCCAGACGGTTTGATATGCCGTTAAAATCAATAAACAAACAAACTGTTTATTATAACTAGCTTTTCTTAAACCAAACGACTTCCTCGTAAGAACCTCAAGAATAGAAGACATCATTCCTTTTTATTTTAATAAGTAAAACGCTGAATAATAACAAATATAGTTTTTAAACAAAACCCTTACCAATGTAAACATTAGAATAAGTCATAATGATAAAATAAAATAAACTCACTTAAAATATTTAATTTATTTTTGTTTTATTTTTGTTTTATTCCTTTTAAGGTCGATCCTGATTTGTGTTTAAACATTAATATAGCTGGTTCTTCCTTCTTGTGTGGTGTATAGCTGAAAGAAGTGAAACGACCAAAGATAAGGATAAGGATAAGACATTTATTCATTGATAAATACTATTTCTTGGAGGGGAGATATTTTCCCAAGCAAGTCAATAGATGTCTCTTCTTCAAATACTTCGGCTAAAAAAGAGCAGAGATTCATTTTTGGCGCCCAAAACTCAGATGGTGGTTCTGCACATGCCTCGAGGGAGGGTTGTTACATTTTGTGTATTTTCATTTATTTTTTATATTTGATTTATTCTCGTTTTATTTTTATTTTATTTATTTTTATTTGGTTTAGTTTAAATTTTATTAATCCCCACAAAATACTCACTCATCATTTAAAAATCTGGTAGATTGTCTGATTAATTTATTTTAACAGCATTTGAACCTTTCTAGAATTATTTCATGTTTAGAGGTTAGGGAATTGTGTTTGTTGTACATTTTTTTGGGTTGTTGTTTCTTAAAACCTTTTTACAGTTATATGAAATCAGATGCAAATGCAAATAATTTACACACAGTTATATGGTTTTAAGAATTTCTATCTAATACTAATGTTACGATTTAAGCTTTTCCAAAGTTAAATATCGGCTGTAAATAAGCTCAAAAGAGTTCGCATAACGTAAAACCAAACAACCGACCAGCCAACCGGACAACCGACAATTAATCAACAGTCTCTGTTTACTGAATGTTGCCTTCACTAAAGAATTGAATAGTATTTACATGGACACATACTTACATATTTGATAGTCACGTCTCCAGAAATCAGTAGGATGCTTTCTTGATGTTAGATATATTGCAAGATAAAAGGTACTTACCTGAAAAATAAAGAAATAAAAAACATTAGAAAATTAAAAGGTAAGTCTTCATTTTAGAGCAAGATGACAAATTCAACAACTTATAAATGCAGAATATATATATATATATATATATATATATATATATATATATATATATATATATATAGGAATGAAATGACATTTTCTCGATTCGTTTAGCCTTACATTTGAACATATATGCCCGCCTAAAATTCATTAATTATTAACTAATTAATTTTCAAGATTAGGTACGACTTCAATTAAGCACATATCCTCCAAATATATATATATATATATATATATATATATATATATATATATATATAATACAGACGAAAATTAAATGCTCTACAATTTGTGACCGTACATGAATAATATTACGCATTTTTTTTAACTATCTGAACCTATGGATATACCACAATATGATAATATAATTATTACAACGTTTGATATGTTCAGTTAACAGCTATTGCAAATAGTTCAATGTATAAAAAGCATAATAATGTTGATGCATCGATATTTGTTCTGTCTAAAAGGGTGGAGGCCTAACTTTTCAATTGAGTTTTCTCCAAAGATTATTAGATAGCAATACTAAAGTAGACACTTTATTGAATTAAGATTTGTTTTTAGAATCTAAAAATATGAAATTTGAAACTTAAAATTAGGCATTTCATATTTTAAATGTATTTTATACATAAATTAGGTCATAAATTGTTTCTGCTCTTGTAGGCATAACTGGTAGTATTTATTTTAAAGAATTTCGATTCATTTCCATTGAATCAGTTTGATTGAAACGATTCAGTAATTAAAAACAATTGTTGATTAATAAGTCAACACAGAAAATTTTATTAAAATCAGATAATTCCCTGATTTTTAATAATTGTTTTTCATCAAATACGACCCCCATGCCAGGAGAGGTGGCCTGACATTTTCCCTCATTATAAACAATAACGCAATAATTTTTTAGAGCGTCTTTTTTCTGCATCATTAGACCAATAAGAAAAAGATATTCCATTTCATCATCCTCATCATGTCGCGCAAGCAGCACGGATATCCATGACTATCTCTCGCCAACCTTCCCTATTACTCATGGCTCCTGGGAGGTCCACCGTGCAGCATCCAGAGTCCTCGCATAGTTGGTCAATGTAGGTCCTTAGTGGACGTCCTACGTTAGCATGTCCATGTGTTTGCTTCCATAGGAGAACGTCGCTTATGAGCTCATCCCCGCTTCTCCAGCAGTGTCCTGCATGCCTAGTCCGTCTCACCTGGATGGTCTGTGAGATGGGGGCAGGTGACCATATAGTTGCTTCTTTGTGGGGTGCTGCTTCCACGACTTGTTCAGGACTGCTCGCAACATTCTTGTTCAGGTCCCATTTAGCTTATTCTCGAGGCGCTTTGTTAGGGTCCAGGTGGTGCAGCCATACAGCAGTACTGATATAACCACAGCCTGGAAGAATTGTCGCTTTAGCTTGTCTGTGAGAGATCTCCATATTACTGATAATCTGTTTGTGGCCGCCCATCCATTTCCTATAGGTGTATTAACATCGCTTTCTGTGGATGAGATATTACTACCTAGGTATGTGAACTGTTCCACTGGCTTAAGAGGCTTACCGTCAAGTGTGGAGATTTTTATTATTGATTTCTAAGAAGAAACTGTTATAAGCCTTAAATTTCTAAATAATATTTTTTTTTTAGTTGGGAATTACATAAAAAGCCGCCTTGTTTTTAATATATTTGAGCAAAATTGACCGAAAATAATAGTTTTTAATGAGGTATTAAAAATAAATTACATGTGTAATATGATTTTTTTTTACTGATGCTCATTATGTTACTGTTTTTCGACTAAAACAAACATTTGACAATAAATAATTGATTTAATTAATTTTGATTCGTTTTTAAAATTAAAATGAAACAACATTTTGGCAATACCTATAATATACTCAAACACTCAAACACACATACACACACACACACACACACACACACACACACACATACACAAACACACACAAACAAACACACACACGTGCATCCTGGGTATGGCGTTAAACAGCATCTAATGTTGAAGTTTCAATTTTGGAGCTACGGAGAGAGTTGAGTACCCCTTCATCACCATTACTCTCAGATCCACCTTGACCCGGAGCGGTAGTACCTATTAGGGTCCTATCTATGGGTTAAATAGAAAAATAGTTTTAAAAATTGTTTAAAGAATTGAGTATTAACAAATTCGATATCCATCAAGAATGAATAAAACAAAATATCTTCGGCATAAAATAACCCAACAAGGGTTGACATGCCGTAAAATTCAACCAACAAACCACAAACATAAATGCGCGCGTGCACGTACACACACACATACACACACACACACATACACATACTGAAAGAAATGATGATACGAGATGATAGTTCTGGGGTCAAGCATGGTTACCATGCCTGACCATTATTATAACCCTTATGAAAAAGCACAATTTAACAGTCAATTAAATGAAACACTATATATATATATATATATATATATATATATATATATATATAATATGGTGAGGAAATTAATCCGGCAATATGAGAAAAAATATTTTAAAATATAACAAACACAGGATGTTATGATTAGGAAATGAAATATGTCAAGTGTATAGTGAATGTGTGACTATGACGTTATTAACCGTCATTGGCATTCGTAAACAAACGCGCATATAAGAATTAACGGTTAATAACATCATATTCACACATTCACTATACACTTAATATCTTTCATTTTGTCCCTCACATAAACATTACTTAACAGTGTCCTGAAGATGGTACAATATACCGAAATGCTTAAGTATTGACACATAAAATTGTTTCCCCTAATCATAAAATACGCATTTTTTAAAATTATTTGAAAATTCCGGTACTGACCGAGAGCGTTCTGTGCCTCGTGATTAATGATATATTTATATCGTCTTTCCGTTTACAAAGTTGCTTTGATAAAGAATAGATTTCTGTGAGCAAAACTTTAAACATCTTTTTGTTTTTTCTACAAAACTTTCTACATATATATATATATATATATATATATATATTATTTATATTAGTAGCTGTCTAACACAGCGATGATTTCCGATAAGGGCCTGAAAGGTCGCGAACTCTGAGATCGTGCAAAGTGCGAGATGCTGTCGGAACAATCATATCCCTGCAAATGTCAAATAATTCAGCGGCCGCGTTTTGGAATTGCCACAATCAGCCATTTTGCAGAAACGAGTGAGTGAAGCTGAAGAGTCGATTTGCAGGTCACGTGACCCGGTTACGCGGTCACGTGACCCTGTACCTGGTCACGTAGACAGAAATGGCAAAAGATCCGAACTTCTCTGACACACACGACTCACGCGAGCAGAAGGCTTTGCCCGCACGCGCTCCGAATTATTCTGTAGATTTTGTTTACAAAAAGAACATCCGTAATGTTTAGTTGATTCGGTGCACCAAAATAAATTTAGTTATCTACTTTGCTACTTTGGAAATTATTAGATATAAAAGCTTCTACTAAAAGAATATATATATATATATATATATATATATATATATATATATATATTAGCAAATATATGCACCCTCTGGGTGCAAGTATTTAAGTTTTAATGTAATAAAATATTATATTAAATTAGAAAGGCTAATGAAACTAAATAAGAATGCAGTTAAAAAGATTTGAAACAGAAGGGGGTATAATCGAAAAATAGAACAACTGAAACTTACGCTTCCATCACTCTCGTCTTTCATTGTTATTTTTTCTAATTTAAGTATTCAGTTGAAAGAGGAAGTAAAAATGACAGTTATTTTTTCTTGTTAATGGATTTCTTTGTAGATTCATTGAAGAGATTTTTGCTTATATTCATTAAAATAAAACTAAACAATTAGAAATCAATAATACTAAGCACATATTTATTAAAATCAGATTTTTAATATCAATATGCAAATTAGCCTTCCCGTTCACACTGTAAACCACTATTTCATTGTATATATAAGTACAATTACATGTTATTAATATGTAGATGGTTAACAGTATTAATAATGTAAAACAATTTTATTAATAATTGAGGTTTAAATAAAAATAAAATCATAGAGAATGTGATGTAAATAACTAAGGGAATTGTGACTTGAGTAGTAATATAGTTTCGGTTACAGTCAGAAAAACACACCATCTCCATTATAATAAGATATATATATATATATATATATATATATATGTAGGATAATTCTGACTGAAGGGGGTTGATTCAAAAGTTTCTTTTATTATTGTATCGGGTATCTGATTGGGTAAAAATTAGCATAAATTTTAAAAAATGCAGTAAATCTAATTATATCTTATTATAAGGGAGATTATGAGTCTGTAACCGAAACTATCTCGCCACCAATGTCCCAATTCCCTTATTTATGTCATATTCTTAATGGTTATTAAATAATCATTATCTAATCTTAATTAGTATCATATTCATTAGCAAAGTCTCTATAAAGGTCTAGCTGAGATTTGCCTCAAAACAGCCCATATTATTAATGTTTTAAAATCCTGCAATATTTGTTATATGTCATTACTAAATAAATGTTTACATAGTATAGGGTGTGAATAATTTACATACTGGTTTTAACAAAACCATGTTTGATAAAATAAAATTACTTGTTGTTATTGATTTCTAATATTATTGTTTTATTCTCAAACATATTAAAAGCTATCCTGTGTATAAGCGGTCAAAATTTAACGTAAACCTTAATTTAAAACACGATCTCATGAATTTTTATTTCGTTCGAGAACATGTGACAGCAAGTCTAATAACCTCACCATCCTCATCTGCATTGTAAATTTGCTGAGGAGTTTAATAGAAACTGAAAATGCTAGACTGAATTCAGGAGCGCAAAGTTTTACCATAGTCTACTGGACAGATGTTAGTGGAATATGAAATGAAGTCTAATGTATATATTTTTAATTTCTCAACTGGGATTAATAGGGACTGGCAAAAAATCGGATATTACGAGTTTTAAAAGCGAATTAAGAATAATCAAATCTATTATTTAAGGTTAAACTTTGTCTAAATCGATAAGTAGTAGCATAGGGACTGGCAAACTGAGCCTAAAATGCGTTTTTGACAAAATTTCAGCCCCCTACAGAAAATAATTGACCAAAAATCAGGAAATTATCGGATTTTAATGAATTTTTCAGTGTTTATGTATCAATGAATGATCTTTATAATGCATTATTCATTTTATTTCAAAACTTTCTCATTTTTTTCAGGTCACTTAATTTTGACCCCCCTTATGTTGGGGGCGTAAAATGTTTTGCAAGTTGATCATTCTATTTTGAAATCAATTTCATTAGTCTTTCTAATACAATATCAATAATTCAGAATGTTGTGTTACAATTATTTTTTTATTTTTATTTTTATTTTCATTTTATTTTATTTTCATTTTTATCTTTATTGGCTAAAGAGCCATGCTTATATATACTAGCAAATATATGCACCCTCCGGGTGCAAGTATCTAAGTTTTAATATAATAAAATATCATATTAAATTAGAAAGGCTAATGAAACTGAATAAGAATTCAGATAAAAATATTTAGAACAGGGGGTATAATCGGAAAATAGAACAACTTTGAAACTAACTCTTCCATCATTTTCCCTTACTCCCGTCTTTCTGTGGTAAATTTTCCTAATTTAACTATTTAGTTAAAATAGGAAGTAAAGAATAATATTACAGTTATTTCTTCTTGTTAATCGATTTCTTTTAAGATTTATCCCCGAGATTTTTGCTCATATTCAATAAGATAAAACCAAACAATTAGAAATCAATAATACTAAATATATATTTATTAAAATCAAATTTTTAAGATCAATATGCAAATTAGTCTTCCCATTCACACTGTGAACCGCTATTTTGTTGTGTATATAAATACAATTGCATGTTATTAGTATGTAGATATGGTTAACAGTCTTAATGATGTGAAACAATTTTACTAATAATTGAGGTTTAAATAAAAAAATAAAATCATGGAGAATGTGGTGTAAATAACAAAGGGAATTGTGACTTGTATAGTAATATAGTTTCGGTTACATAGAGACAAGCCCACAATCTCCATTATAATAAGATATATATATATATATATATATAGATAGATAGATAGCAGTAGAGGTTATGGTTACCACTAGCATACTTGGTGTGTTACTGGTGGCCCAAGTTTTTGTGGTATTATTAGAAGAGTGCTCAATATCAGTGATAGCGCTATTATATGTATATAATAATAAATATATATGAGTGTATATAAATATATTTATTGCATAGATGTAATTCTATGACTACAATATACACACACATACACACACACACACACACACACATATATATATATATATATATATATATATATATATATATATATATCAAACTTAATGGTAAACGCTTGCGATAAGAAAAAACCTACTAAAAAATATACTACCAAACTTCACCTGGGGAAAAAAGGAAAAAAATAAAGACCAAGAGGATCGTACCAACTGAAAATAATCGGTTAATACTATAACACTTGAGCAAAAGAAAACATATATATATATATATATATATATATATATATATATATATATATATATATATATATATATATATGAAAAATATATATATATAAACCGCTAGGATTAGTAAGGCTAAAAAGTAAAAAGTGCTCAATACGTGACTATATCTGACTTATTAGGTTTAACTTTATATATATATATATATATATATATATATATATATGGGGTGTATTTAAGTTTGTACCCCAGTTTGTTTAGTATTTATATAGGTTTTCACTCCACACATATACACACACATATATATATATATATATCTTATTATAATGGAGATTGTGTGTTTTTCTGTCTGTAACCGAAACTATATTCCTACTCAAGTCACAATTCTCTTAGTTATTGACATCACATTCTCCATGATTTTATTTTTATTTAAACCTCAATTATTAATAAAATTGTTTTACATTATTAATACAGTTAACTATGTCTACATACTGACAACATGCAATTATATTTATATATACAACAAAATAGCGGTTTACAGTGTGAACGGGAAGGCTAATTTGCATATTAATATTAAAAAATCGAATTTAATAAATATGTGCTTAGTATTATTGATTTTTAACTGTTTGGTTTTATTTTAATGAATATAAGCAAAAATCTCTTCAATGAATCTTAAATGAAATCCATTAACAAGATAAGATAACTATCATTTTATTATTTACTTCCTCTTTTCACTAAATACTTAAATAAGAAAAAATAACAATGAAAGACGAGAGTGATGGAAGAGTAAGTTTCAGTTGTTCCATTTTTTATTATATTCCCTCTGTTTCAAATCTTTTATTATACTCCCTCTGTTTCAAATCTGTTTATCTGTATTCTTATTTAGTTTCATTAGCCTTTCTAATTTAATACAATATTTTATTACATTAAAACTTAAATACTTGCACCCGGAGGGTGCATATATTTGCTAGTATATATATATATATATATTTCTGTGTGTGTGTGTGTGTGTGTGTGTGTGTGTGTGAGTGTGTTTACGTTTGGCTGTGTCATTATGTGTGTGTGGTGTTTGTGCATAATTTTGTGAGTTTTGTGCTTGTATATGTATTTGTGTTAGCTCAGTCGGTAGAGCGTTCGGCTAGAAGCCATAAGGTTCCTAGTTCGATACCGACCCTCGCCAACTCAGCGTATGAGTAGCACAGGGATCTGTGCAGTAAAGTAAGGAGCTGATGGTAGGTGTGGCACTCCACCTCAGATGCTAAAAATAATCTCCTTGGTCTAGCGCTATTGAAAAGGGGATAGACTCCCTCGCTGTATGGCTCATACCGACATTAGACCGCCCCGACGACTTTACTTACTTTACTTATATGAGATTTGTGTGTATATCCGTGTGCGCAAATATGTGTGTAACTCAGTGTGTGATAAGTTTCATATGGTGGAATCTATGTCTGTATATGTCCCTCTCCTCTCTCTATGTATTTCTCTTCTTCCCCCTCCCCTTCTCTTCATTCATTTCTCTTCTTCTTTGCTTGCCTTCTTCTTCCCTTCCATTCATATCCTCTCCTCTCCCCTCTCCTCTATTTGTATTTGTTTATTTTAGATTCTCTAATAATTTGTATACAGACAATTTCCCGCCTTTTTCCATTATTGGCGGGAACTGCTTCAGGAGAAAGGGTAGAACAAATGATGCCATTAATGTCGAAACATCACACACAAAGGAAGCCGCCATTTTCTATGACTTATTGGCGTATTCTTTGAGAAATTTGTGAGAGTAATAAGAAGTGGTAGCGAAATTTCTTTCTTTCTTTTTTTTTTTTTGTCGGCGGGAAACTCAAAAGAAAAGAGAAATAGAATATTATTCATTTTGAAAACAATATAGTTTTTATTTTTATTTTTTATAAAGAGCCGATTGAGCTAACAGTGTGAGAAAAAATGAACTTCTGTATACCAAATTTATAATGGATTTGGGAAAAACTATATCGTAATACAAGTGAAAAGGGGATAGACTCCCTCGCCCTTTGGCTGATACTGACAATAGGTCACTTCGCTTAATTTACTCATGTTTGTTTAGTCTGGCATTGCTAGCTTACAAGCCTTAGTTTGATGCCTCATTGTTTATATTTGGTTACCCTTTAACAAGTGAACATGTTTATCGATACTTAACTTCGTTGATCAAAGTCTAAGTATTACGTTCTCTTTGAATGCTATTTCTCTGAATATTTTAGATGTGGTTTTAAAATTTGTATTATTCGGACTATTGTCTTTTTACTGAATACTGATGAGGACAATAGTCCGAATAATCCAATATTACAATTT
Organism: Doryteuthis pealeii; assembly: GCA_023376005.1. Taxonomy (NCBI): domain Eukaryota; kingdom Metazoa; phylum Mollusca; class Cephalopoda; order Myopsida; family Loliginidae; genus Doryteuthis; species Doryteuthis pealeii. The sequence continues at coordinate 2,688,649 of CM042151.1, forward strand.
CAATGCTATTTCTATGTATATTTTAATTTCTAAATATCTTTGTATATATATCAAATCTTCATAATTTTTGCTCAAAAAGCAAGAACTGGTATATATATAATATATATATATATATATATATATATATATATATATATATATATATATATATATACCATTTAATATTCACACTTACAGTTAATACACACAGAACGTCTCCTAGTGATTAGTAAGTTTGACTAAGTAAGTAAGTAGTAAAGTCGTCGGGGTGGCCTAATGTCAGTATCAGCCAGACAGCGATGGAGTCTACCCCCTTTTTACTAGCACTATACCAAGTTTTTGCGTCTGAGATGGAGCGACACCCCTACTATCAGCTCTGTACTTTACCACACAGATCCCTGTGCTAATCATACGCTGAGTTGGGAGGCCCGGTATCAGACCAGGAACCTTGTGATTCCTAGACAAGTGCTCTACTGACTGAGCTAAACCAGGCAAACCATTAATGACAAGTTCGATTCTTGGTGTCTCATATACCCGGATGTGTGCCACATCTAAGCTAAGTCTAAGTTAACCATTATTGAAATAAAATGAAGGGTGTCTCAAAATGGTTTTTATATATATTAAACTTAAACAACATTTTTTGCTATCATTCGAAAGAATCGTTACAAAAAATCAGCTAAAAAATCGACGAAAATCAGGACATACCGTATTTGATGGCATATAGGACGCATTTTCTTCCCAAATTTTGGCTAAAAAAATTGCCCTGCGTCTTATACATCGTAAATGAAGTTTGAGACCTCTCCTAGGTCTAGGCTAATCTTCTCTATGATGTTCACTAACCCAGCTTACACTCATTACTTTTACCTACCCTAAACTAAACTCCATGCATCCTAATTTTATTGCTGGTATTGTTATAATCAAGTTAAGGGATATATATATATATATATATATATATATATATATATATATATACAGAGAGAGAGAGAGAGAGAGAGAGAGAGAGAGAGAGAGAGAGAGGAAAAAATAAATAAAAAATATCACTATAATAAGCATTAAAAATACTTTTTTTTCATTATTGTAATAGTTAATTATTACAATCACAAAAACGAGATGATAATTAATTAACTAAACAAGATAATAATTAATTAATTATAATCACAAAAATGAGAACACACAATCTTTATATATGTTCTATAAGCGTTCTTTGTCCCCTATCAATCATATTCAAAAACGAAAATACGTCTCAGACCATTGCTAGCATCATCCCAAATTTGATCCCCAGAGTGCCTCGATATATTATGACCATGTACCAAACAACAACATATGCTTAAATACACTAAAAACTTTTTCCTGAATCTGACCTGCTAAAATGAGGGTGCGTCTTATATGCCCGTGCGTCTTATATGCTGTCAAATACAATAAGTGTGTTACGATTTTTGTCGCCATTTTTAGGCTGCAGGTCAGAGCACTTTACAGTGGAAATCCCTTGTGTTCCGTAGTTAAGAATCTTTGGCTTGTCTTTAGTCTTTCAGTCCATGACATGCAACACTCCAATTTGGGCCTTACTGTTGTATACTCTTTTTCCTTTCTTACTTCTATTATTCTTCTGCTCATCTTTGGTATCTTACGTTCTTCTTCTAACGTCTCTTTTAACGTCTCTGTTCTTGCTGGTTGGTCGTCCTTCATTCATTTTTCTTCTAGGTCAGCCTTGTTGCCAAGACATTCATCAACCACAAAACCATATTATTTATTTAAACCTTTATTTACTTAACTAAACATATTTATCTAACTAACACAACGCGCGTGTGCAGTGAGTCCCAGCTAAGGCCTTATCTGCCTGACGTCCAAGCTAAAACTCAGAGCCAACCAGGTCCCACGTGACTTCACGTATTTCGCAGGCTTTCTGTAATATTCCATGGAAAGTCCCGCCCGTGATGTGAAAACGGGACATCCCTTCAGAAATACAGGGGGTTGACAATAATGTATGCATAGATTATGTAACATTACTTAGGCTAGAAGAGCGGTCGGTCGGAGAGGCCCCCTCCAATCAATCAGCTGGTCATGTTATGCCTTTGGTTGTTCCCCAGTGTTGCTTTGTGTTAGGTTACTGATCCGTTCGTTCGTGGTGAATACGTGCAAATGAACGGCTTCCAATATCGGCGATTAAATAGTTAACTAACCACGTGTTCGATCTGCCGATTGGCTGGCTTTAATCCACGCACCCACGCTGAGTCTATAAGTTTAAGTGGTGGACCTCATCACACCTTATATATAAACATATTCCAAGAAAGTAATTTAAAATTAGGAATTCAAACTTTTATAGTTGCGGGTCTGGATTCGGCCTGGAAATGTTTTGATTTGCTCACGGAGACAACCCGATTCCAAAATAGTATGATATGTAAGGCTACGGCCTCTAGGATTATTGAAAAATGTGACACACTAACTGTTAAGTTAATCTGCCCTACTATTTACCCTTAGCTGGAGGGAGAGTAGAATTCATACCTTTCACTAGGGTATTTTTTATCATATAAGTGCTAGAATGCGGTGATTGAGAGTCTTCATGTTTTTGAATGACGTTAATGGTGATGAGGTTCCAGTTCTGTAGGTTTGGGGAATATAGAGCACTCCTTCATCTCCATTGCTCCCTGGTAGTACCTGTTAGGGTCCTATCAATAGTGTTATAAAAAATTGAGTTTCCATTAAGAATGAATTTATTTCATGATATTGTCGGCATTAAACAACCCACTGAGGTTGATATTCCGTAAAGCAAAACAAATAAAACCAAACCAAGTTATTATATTCATGAGTGTGGGTCGATCTGTTTTTGTTACCGAGACAATTTGAATAATTTTGATGGTTTAATTCAGATTTATTTAAGATATTCAACGCAAATTATAAGTGTTAGATAAGAATAGTTAAAACCATATAACAGTGCAAAATATTTGCCGTGATAGTTGCTTGAAACTATAAATATTTACTCAGAATTATTATTACTTACGTGAAAGCATATAATTGCTTGTAAATTATTTATATTTGATAGGAATATTTGATGTCGTGTAACTGTGTACAAACAAATGATGAGACAGATAAAAAGTGCAATAAAGATAAAAATGGAATTCAGTGGCGCCGATATATATTTTTTCATCATTGTTATTATCAACACCCTTCGTTATATATACTAGCAAATATATGCACCCCTCTGCTGCAAGTGTTTAAGTTTTAATGTAATAAATAAAGAATAAAGTTACAGTTATTTCTTTTTGTTAATGGATTTCTTTTAACTATGTCCCAAAAATGAGGAAACAGATAAAAAGTGCAATAAAGATCAAATCGAATTCAGTGGCGCCGATGTATACTTTTTCAACATTGTTATTATCATCTTCCCTGATTATATCTATCTATCTATCTATCTATGAATCTATTTATAAAAGGACGTACACTCAGTGATTATACATACATACATACCAAACATGGAAAACATGGATTCTTCTTTATATATATATATATATATATATATATATATATATATATATATATTTTGTCTAAGCTCCTAAAATAGACTATAATGCTAAATCCTAAGTCTTTTGTTATTTCTTTACTTATATATATATATATATATATATATATATATATATGTGTGTGTGTGTGTGTGTGTGTGTGTGTGTGTGTATATGTATATGGTTGACAACCTTCCGTCTATTTTAGAAGATGGTGTAGTTTTTTTTTTTTTTTTTTCTCTCTCTCTCTCACTTACAGCTACGTGAGTGGCTGAACAGACCGATCCTCGAATGGCAGTCTCCGGTGCAATGGCTGCAAACAAAAGGTGATGCTTTCTGTAGGTGTTGGGGTGCTGCTATTTCTTCTTTCTTTTAGCTCTCTTTTCTGTGGCAGCTTTTGTCCTCTCTTCTTCACTTCTTTTTGATCCTTGTTTGACGACGAGGCATCATGTCGCACGGTCTTCTGCACAAGCCTCCTACGTGTCTATATCGATGCGGCATGTCTTCAGGTCTCTCTTGCAGACATCTTTGAAGCGTAGGCGTGGTCTCCCTGCCGGTCGGGTGCCCTCCACTAGTTCAACATACAGTAGGTCTTTATATATCTATATATGTAAGATAATCCAATTGATTGCTAAGTAAGGGTTGATTCTATTTGGGATCAGCAAAATCTCGTACAACCATACTGTATGCTCTTGTAGGTGCAAACATAAATACTCATACAAGGATTTTTATTAATCCCTAAATAGAGCTCAATATATAATAATCAATAAATTAAATTATAAAGAAGAATATTTAACTTTAATATGCCGTAGACCAAACAAAACAAACAGGCAAACAAACAATGTTTACGTCACGAAGTTTCACACACGTCATCATAAATATTCCCAGGCGCATGTCTCTGAAAAAAAATTTTTTTTGGTAAATGTGTCATTCATTAGCCGTTCATGGAATATTCGACTCTCATTCTCTTTCAACTATTCAATACTCCTCATGGCCTTAAGCTTTCTGTCGCGTTCGTTTGTGCCACTTCTTTAAAGACAATAGGGACCATTTTGATTTTCTTTTCAACAAACACACTATATAACTACCTACATTCTCTTGAATTTGAAGTGCGTCACGCTCTGGTTAGAAGTTTGAACGTCACGTGAACCGTACCGGATATCATCGTAAGAACGGTGGTTTGGTTTAGGTTCTTAGTTTAAAGGCATATCAACATTCGTGGGTTATTTAATGTCAAAGCCGTCTTTATAGAAGAACAGTTGCGGTAGTATCTAACCCAGAGCTGGGCATAAGGAATGGATTCGACTGGTCGAGTTCAAATACGGGACGAAGCTATTTTATATTTGTTAAGTGGAGGTTAACCGGTTTGAATCCAGGATTTACTTAGTTGCCTAACCATGATTAGCTGGAGGGAAAATAATTGAATGCATACTCTTCTTCAGGGATTTAACGGTATGTAAAATGTAAAAGTCTCGTGAATTATTTGAACCCATCTCGAATGAACATCTGCAGAAGCCCTGAAGAGAAGTAAGATCGACAACCGGTAGAAGGGTTAGCAGGAACCAGCTGTTAGCAGAAGTTACCAAGTAAGGTCACCTATCCCGCCCTGTTGGCTGGGGCGTTAGAATACACCCACTTCACCTCTGCAGAGGGATAAGACTCCCTCAATGGGGCCACCTGTCGGTCATGGGCCGTGGACCGTGATGCATAAGGATAGAACCCAAGTGGCTGAGCAGTCCACGAGATACAATATTCCACTTTGGTCCTTACTTGGGCTAGACGGGCGGTCGGAGAGACCCCCTTACATCAATCGGTTGTACACGTCAAGGCCTAGTATATATATATATGATTTTTCCAACCCTATTGCCCTTAGGGCAAGCCCCAACCCTTTTTATCATATGGGTTCTAGAAGGCGGTGGCTGAGGGTTTCCATATCCTGGGAATGACGTTAAACTCTATCTGATGGTGAGGTTCCAGTTTTGGAGGTTTGGGGAATGTGGAGCACCCCTTCATCCCCATTGCTCCCTAGTCCACTCTGACTCTGTTAGGGTCCCAGCTATGGGTTAAATAGAAAAATGTGTTTATAAAAAAAATTGAGTATCCATTGAAAATGACTTTATTTCAAAACTTTATCGACATTAAATGACCCACTGAGGTTGATATGATAAGACTCCCTCAATACGGCCACTTGTTGGCCATGGGTGGCGACCCGTAATGCTTAAGGATAGAACCCAGGTGGTTTAGCAGTCCATGTCATGCAATACTCCACTTTGGTCCTCACTTATACTAGACGGGCGATCTGAGAGGCCACCTCCTATCAATCGGCTGATCCTCTCAAGCCCTATCACCTATACGATTGCCCTAACCCGATTGCCTAACCCGATTGCCCTAACCCTATTGCTCTTATGGGAAGCCCCAACCCTTTCTATCATAAGGCTGATAGAAGGCTGTGGCTGAGGGTTTTCATGCCCTAGGAATGATGTTAAACTCTGATTGTAAAGTTCCAGGTCTGGACGTCTGGGAAATGTGGAGCACTCCTTCATTCCCATTGCTCCTTGGTCCACTCTGATCCGGAGTGGTAATACCTGTTAGGGTCCCATCTATGAGTTAAATAGAAAAATGTGTTTATAAAAAAACGAGTATCCATTAAGAATTGATTTATTTCAAAACTTTTCGGCATTAAATGACCCACTGAGATTGATATGCCGTAAAACAAACCAAACCAAACCAAGCATTTGTATTCATGAGTGTTGGTCGATTTTTGTTCGTTAGACAATTTGAATAATTTTAATTGTTCAGTTCAGATATTTTTCATATATTCGACACAAATTATAAGTGTTTGATAAGAATCATTAATACATTATAACTGAGAGCAAAATATGTGCCATGATAGTTGCTAGAAACTATAAATATAATATGGTATAGTATAATATATATATAAATGTGTATCTATTAAGAATGAATTTATTTTAACATTTTGTCGTCATTGCTCCCTGGTCCATTCTGACCCGGAGGGGTAATACCTGTTAGGGTCCTATCAATGGGATATATAGAAAAATGCGTTTATAAAAAAATTGAGTTTCCATTAAGAATGAATTTATTTCAAGACTTTGTTGGCATTAAATGACCCACTGAGGTTGATATGCCGTAAAACAAAACAAAAGAAAACAAAACAAATACCACCTATCATTACTTATCACCTCTAATCTATCCAAGTTTCTCTCTGTCTCTGTCGTCTGTCTGTCTGTCTGTATATCTATCTTTGTCTCTCTCTCTCTCTCTCTCTTCTCTCCTCTCTCTCTCTCTCTCTCTCTCTCTCTTCCATTATATACCCTAGAACTCTCTCCTCGCTTTACCGCCCTGTCGGCTGAAGCGTTAGAATGCACCGACTACACCTCTGCAGAGGGTAAGACCCCCCAATGGGCCCCTGTTGGCCGTGGGGTGGCGACCCGTGGATGCTTAAGGATAAACCAAGGTGGCTGAGCAGTCACGCGTTGCAATATTCCACTTTAGGCTTTTTTGGGCTAGACGGGCGGTCGGAGAGGCCCTCCGATCAATCGACTGGCCACGTCAAGCCCAGCACCTATATGATTGCCCAACCCTATTGCCCTTATGGCATCCCCCCAATCCTTTTTATCGTATGGGTGCTAGAAGGCGGTGGCTGAGGGTCTACATGTCCTGGGAATTACTTTAAACTCTATCTGATGGTGAGGTTCCAGTTCTGGAGGTTTGGGGAATGTAGAGCACCCCTTCATCACCATTTCTCTCTGGTCCACTCTGACCCGGAGTGGTAGTACTTACACTTATTTTTATATGAAAAAAATATTTGTACATTACTGGTGTTAATTTATACTCTCTAGTATTTTGAGATAAAAATGGATCCTGACCAAAAGACCAGAATTTGAATCATGTTTAGTTCGAACATCTGAGCCCAGTATTTCCTTACTTCCATTTTAGATCTGTCCAGAGACGTGAAAACGTGACAGGGAGAAAAGTGTACGTCATTTCTAATTCTAACCCGACGGCCAGTTAAAGAAATGAAAGAATATAGGAAAAACATCGAAAAAAGAAAAAAGTGACAAAAAAATTTCAAATGAGGTAATTAACATCTGAAGTCTTTGTATGTTACTCATATGAATATGCAAATAATCCCTAAAAGGATTCTAATTTCAAATTTACTTTCACTTTTACTTTCAAATTTTTGTACTTTTTTACTTTCATTTTCATTCTTATTTTTTCTTTAACTTTTATTTTCATTTTTATTTTCAATTTGTATTTTCATCTTTCCTTCTACTTTTACATATACTTTCACGTGTACCTTTCTCTTTTATTTTCACTTGTACTTTCTCTTTTTTATTCTACGTTTACCTTCAATTTTGCTTTCACGTTTATGTTCATTTTTCCTTCTACTTTTACTCATACCTGAGTTTTTCCATTCCCTGTTGCTTCTATCTTTATTTTCTCATTATGTTTACCATCTATTTCTATTTTCCCTTGCCTTTCACGTTTACTTTCGCCTTCAATTCTAGTTACACTTTTACTTTAATCTTTCCTTCTACTTTCACTTTTAATCGGATCTTTCCTTCTACTTCTACTTTCACTTTCATATTTCCTTCTACTTTAACTTTTAATCACATCTTTCCTTCTTACTTTCACTTTTACTTCTAAAAGGATTCTAATTTCAAAAATTGTTTTCACTTTTGCTTTCAAATTTTGTACTTTTTACTTTCATTTTTATTCTTATTTTTCTTTAACTTTTTATTTTCATTTTTATTTTTCAATGTATTTCTTTCCTTCTCTTTTTACATATACTTCACGTGTACCTTTCTCTTTTATGTCACCTGTATTTTCTCTTTTTTATTCTATATTTACCTATCCCTTCTTCATTTAATTTTACTTCCTCGTTTATGTTCATTTTTCTCTCATACTTGAGTTTTCCATTCCCTGTTTGCTCCTATTTTTTATTTTTTCATTATGTTTATCATCTAGTTTTATTTTCCCCTTGTCTTTCACGTTCTCTTCGCCTTCAATTCTGGTTTCACTTTTATTTTAATATTTCCTTCTACTTTCACTTTTAATTGCATTTCCTTTCACTTTCACTTTTACTTCTAATGTAGGTTTTTACTTTTGCCTTCATTTCTAGTTTCACTTTCACTTACCTTCTACTTTCATTTTAATCACATCTTTCCTTCTACTTTCACTTTCTTTAATGTAGGTTTTTACTTTCGCCTTCAACTCTAGTTCACTTTCACTTTCATATTACCTTCTACTTTCTTTTAATCACATTTTCCTTCTACTTCACTTTTACTTCTATTTAGGTTTTTTACTTTTGCCTTCATTTCTAGTTTCACTTTCACTTTCATATTTCCTTCTACTTTCACCTTTTAATCACAGTCTTCTTTCTACTTTCATTTTCTTCTAATGTAGGTTTTTACTTTCACATTTAAATTAATTTTACTTTCAACTTTACATTCTCCAACTTTTCTATTTACTTTTCCTTCTAATTTTATTTTTACTTTCGCGTTTACGTTTCACTTTACATTTCACGTTTACTCTCTCTTCTACTTTTACTTAACATACGACGTATGTCAGAAAACTTCGATGTTAGGGGCATCGTCCACCGCGAATTCTTTCCACAGGACCAGACGAGCATGTCTACAAAGAGATACTCCGGGATTTACTTCATTCAGTGCGCGAGAAGAGACGAGAGATGTGGCAGGACAACTCGTGGGTGTTTCACCATGATAACGCACGTGCCCACACTGCCCTGAATATCCGATAGTTCCTGGCCCAGAAGAACATCACTGTGCTGGAGCAACCTCCCTACTCACCCGACCTGGCTCTATGTGATTTTTTCATCTTCCTCAAGGGGGTCATCAAGGGAACCCGTTTTGAGGATGTGCACGACATCAAAAAGACCGTGACGACAGAGCTATGGAGAATCTCAGAAGAACCCTTCTAGGAGTGCATGCAAGCGTGGCAGGAAGGATGAGAAAGTGCATTAGATACTAGGGGGATTACTTTGAAGGGGATAACTTGTAGTTTGTAGTTTGGATATGAAATGATTTTTGTGACATGATGGTTGTTATCAACTAGATTCGGACTCGGGAACCTTCTTGTCGTAATCGGGAGCCATCACGGAACTTTGAACCCAACCACGGGGGTATCATGTACCCCCGTGAACTGAATAAAGGGTTAGGTTCAAAGTAACCATACCTGGAGTAGAGTAACATAGAATAATAATTAACACAGCTTAACACCTCTACCCCAGCTATGGTTACTTTGAACCTAACCCTGAATGAGGGATTGGGTTCAAAGTTCCGTGATGGCTCCCAATTACGACAAGAAGGTTCCCGAGTCCGAAAAGAAGGTTTCCGAGTCCAAGAAGGTTCCCGAGTCCGACAAGAAATACCTGAAGAAGGCCGGAGGGCATATCGGATAAAACGTTGTACAGATAACAATGAAGATGAGGACAATAGTCCGAATAATGCAGATAATAGTTTTTCCTTTTCGTTTTACATATGTACATTTCCCCTTTATTTTCATTCATACTTTCTCTTTCACTTCTACTTTCACTTTCACTTTCACGATTACCTTTATTTTTTCTTCTACTTTCACTTTCATTTTCGATTGTATTTATATTGTTCCTTTTTGTTTTCCATATACTTCCACATGTACATTTCACCTTTGTTTTTCATTCCTACTTTCTCTTTTACATCTACCTTTAACTTTCACTTCTACTTTCACTTTCACTTTCACGATTACCTTTAATTTTTCTTCTACTTTCACTTTCATTTTCGATTGTATTTATATTTGTTCTTTTCGTTTTCCATATACTTTCACATGTACATTTCACCTTTGTTTTTCATTCCTACTTTCTCTTTACATCTACTTTTAGCTTTCACTTCTATTTTCACTTTCACTTTCACGATTACCTTTAATTTTCTTCTACTTTCACTTCATTTTCGATTGTATTTATATTGTTCCTTTTCGTTTTTCCATATACTTTCACATGTACATTTCACCTTTGTTTTTCATTCCTACTTTCCTTTTACATCTACTTTTAGCTTTCACTTCTATTTTCACTTCACTTTCATGATTACCTTTAATTTTTCTTCTACTTTCACTTTCATTTTCGATTGTATTTTATATTGTTCCTTTTTGTTTTTCCATATACTTTCAAATGTACATTTCACCTTTGTTTTTTACTCCTACTTTCTCTTTTACATTTACCTTTAACTTTCACTTCTACTTTTCACTTTCACTTTCACGATTACCTTTACTTTTCTTCTACTTTCACTCTTTAGTTTCATGTTTATCTTTCACTATCCTTTCACTTTCACTTATTCAGATTTAAAATTTTCATCCAGTGAATTATTTATAACGAAAGAACCCTCCTACAGCGATGCTAATTTCGCCAACAATAGTCAGTCACTAATATACCTTAGAAATGTTATGAACGAAGAAAGACTTCAAAATATTAAAGGAAATCAAAAGCAAAGAAGACAAACTTCGAGACATTCTGCTTTTTATTCGACAAACAAAAATGAATTTTTATATTTCTAGTCTTTTAGAAGAAACCATAAAGTAATATTTTAGAAAATCTTAGATTCGAGCTTCATAAATAGATGTCTATTTATATGAAAGTATCAGAGTGCCAGGTCAAGACGACAGGGCGGCTTAGACAAAGTTATCCAGCCATATGTTAGGCGTTGGTAGTATAGCAGTAGGGATTAAACTATTCCATTTATAATCAACATTTTAGCCTTGTTACTGTTAAAAAATCCGTCCCGGCCGACCACCGAGTGAAGGTGAAAGAGAGCGAAAACATAAACAAATACTTGGATCTTGCCTGAGAATTGAGGAAACTGTGGAACATGAAGGTGAAGATCGTAACAATTGTAATCGGCGCCCTTGGAACGGCCTCTAAAGCTCTAGAAAAGAATTTGGGTGAATTGGAAACCAGAGGAAGAATCGAGACCATCCAAACTACAATTTTTTATGATTGTTAGGAAGAGTTATCACCCCCTAACGATTCAAGCAGATATACTCTCCGACAAGGAGAGAGAAAAAGACTGACAAGCAGAAAGTCAGCAGACAAAGGACTGGCCCATGTGTTAACACACTCATGACAACACAGTTGAATCCTATCCCAAACGATCCCACTGTATTCCCTGTCAGTGAGAATAAATAAAACAAATATTGTTATATGTTAAACATATTTCACTGTTTTTCTTATCAATTTGCTATTCCTACATGGATATTCATGGCATTTTTTTACGTGTATGATAGGAATTTAAAAATTCACTACCTCAGAACTAATTCGTTCAAATAGTCCTATTATTATAAGCAAACCCCTTCTTCTCAATTATAACAAACTAACCATCAGTTTTTGCTATTACTAAGACTTCCCGCATTGTCGGCTGGGAGCGTTAGAATGCACCGACTGCACCTCTGCAGAGGGATAAGACTCCCCCAATGGGGCCACCTGTTGGCTGTTGGTGGCGACCCGTGATGCTTAAGGATAGAGCCCAGGTGGATGAGCAGTTCATGACATGCAATACTCCACTTTGGCCCTATCTTTAGGCTAGACGGGCGGTCGGAGAGGCCCCCCCGATCAATCGGCTGGTCACGTCAAGCCCTAGCACCTATATGATTGCCCCAACCCTATTACCCTTATGGCAAGCTCCAACCCCTTTTTATCATATGGATGATAGAAGGCGGTGGCTGCGGGTCTACATGTCCTGGGAATGACGTTAAACCTCTATCTGATGGTGAAGTTCCAGTTCTGGAGGTTTTGGGAATGTGGAGCACCCCTTCATCACAATTGCTCCGCCGGTCCACTCTGACCCGGAAGTGGTAGTACCTGTTAGGGTCCCATCTAAGGGTTAAATAGAAAAATGTATTTATAAAAAAAATGTATTATCCATTAAGAATTGATTTATTTCAAAACTCTATCGGCATTAAATGACCCACTGAGGTTGATATGCCATAAAACAAAACAAAAAAAACAAAACAAAACAAATCCTAAGACTTCACTGGTGAGAAAAAACTGACTAAAGATCTATCAATTTGATATCTTTGTTGATTAACAGCGAGGTATATCGCTCGGAGTTACTTTTTGCTGGTTTCATTTGATTTGCCATCGCCCTTTCGATCACCGTTCCCTTCGTTCGCATTCTTATGCTCATCTGTCGTCGGAAAAGACAAAGGATTTTTGTGAATACGTACCTTAATCATATAATGTCTTAAATCCGATAGGCCCGACCCCGTTTTTGTGTTGTTGTTTAAAAGTACCTCGCTAACCAACTGACACGTCTTGCAGTTCGAATGGCCGCCCACTACTTTCTGATAGTCTCTACCAGTGGCAGCTTTCTCTTTCTATATGTCAGACAAGCAAGGCGTGAAATTGGTGCATTCATATCTTCACGTCAACTTCGAAACGCCATTTTCTGCCGGACGGTGATTTTCGTTTTAGTTTCACTTTCACTTTCACTTTCACTTTTCACGTTTGTTTTTATTTTGTCTTGAAGAATTTTTTTCTTTCTACATTATATTACTCTTTCTTTCTTTCTTCTTTCTTTCTTTCTGCGTTCTTTCTTTTATTCGTTCACTCTTTCTTTCTTTCTTTCTTTCTTTCTTTCTTCGGTGTCCTATCTTTGTATTTCCATATATCTTTTTCTTACTATTTATCATTCTTTTTTTTTCTTTTTCCGGTCCTCTTCTTTCTTTCTTTCTTTCTTTCTTCTTTCCTATCTTTCTCTTATATAATTCTATCTCAGTGATACTTCTTTTTTCTGTTTCCCATTCTATTCTTTCTTTCCTCTCCTCTCTCTTTCTTTCTTCTTTCTTTTCTTTCTTTCTTTCTTTCTTCTTCCATCTCTTTCTTTCTTCTTCTTTCTTACATTACACCTATCTTGGTGATACCTTCTTTCTTTCTTTCTTGATTTTCTCCTTCCCTACTTTCTTTCCTTCTTTCTTCCTTCCTTTCTTTCTTTTTGCATCATATTTTCTTTCTTTCTGTCTTTCTTTCTTACTTGCTTCCTTCTTCTTCTTCTCCCTTTCTTTTTACATTACATCTATCTTAGCTAATACTTTATTTCTTTCTTTTCTTTTCCGGATCCTTTCTTTCTTCTTCTTTCTTTCTTTTCTTTCTTTCTTTCTTCCTATCTTTCTTTCTTATTATTAATTTCTATCTCAGTGTGACCTTCTTTTTTCTGTTTCCGCATTCATCTTCTTTCTCTCTTCTCTCTCCTCTCTCTCTCTCTCTCTCTACTCTCTTCTTTCTTCTTCTTTCTTCCCATCTCTTTCTTTCTTTCTTCTATTCTTGCATCACTTCATATCTTGGGATACCTTCATTCTTTCTTTCTTATTTCGTCTATCTCTTCTTTCTTTACTTTCCTTTCATTCTTTCTTTCTTTCTTTTTCTTGTTATTCGTTACTCTTTCTTTCTTTCTTCTTTCTTCTTTCTTTCTACTTTCTTTCTATCTTCCTTCTTTTTTCTTTCTTTCTTTCTTCCTCCCATTCTTTCTTTCATTCTTTCATTCTTCATTCTTATTATATTTCTCTCTTTAATTTATTGCTTTTCTTCTTGAATTTTTTCTTCTTATCTTTCTTTCTTCTTTCTTTCTTTCTTCATAATTAATCCAATTCGTTCTTTCTTTTTCTCTGTGCTATCATTTTATTTCCATATATCTATTTCGTTCTTTCTTTCTTTCATGCTTTCTTTCTTCTTTCTTTTCTTTTTCATTCTCCTTCTTTCTTTACTTTCCTCCTTTCCTTATTCTTACATTATTGTATCATAGTGACACCTTTGTACTTTCTTTTTCGTATACTCTTCTTACTTTCTTTCCTTCTTTCTTCCCTTTCGTGAAACCCTCCTTTTTTTTTCCCATTCTCTTCTTTCTTTTCTTTCTTATCTCTTCCTTTCTTTCTTCCTCCCTTTCTTTCTTACATTACATCTATCTTAGTGATACCTTATATCTTTCTTTCTTTTTCGGATTCTTCTTCTTTCTTTCTTTCTTTCTTTCTTTCTTCTGTTCATTTTTCCTTCCTATCTTTCTTTCTTATATTAATTCTATCTCAGTGATACCTTCTTTTTTCTATTTCTGTGCTCTTCTTTCTCTCTCTCCCTTCTTTCTCTCTTTCTTTCTTTCTTTCTTCCATTCTTTTCTTTTCTTTTTCTCCCTTTCTTCTTTCCTTCTTACATTACTTTCTATCTTGGTGATACATCTTTCTTTCTTTTCATTTTTCTTTAAACTATTTCTTCTTATCTTCGTTATCCTTCTTTCTCAATTCCTTCTTTCTTCTTACAATTATATATAATCTATAGTAGATACTTATTTATGTATTTATTACTTATTTCGATCTCATTCTTTCTTTCATTCTTCTTTCTTCTTTCATTCATATCCTTCTATCTTCTTCTTATATACCTTCTATCTCGGTCTGATCTTCTTTTTTCTTTTTCATTCTCTTTTACTTTCTTTCTTTCTTCTTCCTCCTTCTCTTTCTTACATCACTTCTTCATTGAGTCGCATACTTCTCTTTCTTCTCTATCGGTCTCTCTCTATATCTCTCTTACAAAATCCTCTCATACAACATTCAATACTATATATTATTACTATATATATATATTAATCTTTCTTTATTCATTCTCTTCTTTCTTTCTCTTATCTTTCTTTCTTTCTTACAGCACTTCTATTCTTCGGTATACCACCATTCTTTTCTCTTCTTTCGTATTCTCTCTCTCTCTCTCTCTCTCTCTATCTCTCTCTGC
>CM042151.1:2704000-2709000 GCA_023376005.1 Doryteuthis pealeii
TGGGGGCGGAGGAGGATACCCTTTTACCTAAGTACTTTGTAATCTTCGTCCATATCCAATGTGCTGGGTACATATTTATTTATAAAATGTTTGTTTTTTTTGTTCCCCTCGCGCCCTGGGGGTTGTTTTAAAACCCCACCTTCGGGTCCGCGCGCCGGGAAAGTTTTGTTCTTTATTTTTGGGTTATTCAAAAAGGGTAAATGAAGTAACAATTGAACTTATCCGCTTAACCTGAGCAAAAATTTCCCAGGATAAATTCTAAAAAAAGAAATCATTAAGAAGGATGAACAGGATAATTTTGTAATTATATTCCCTTTACTTCTTTAAATTTTAATTACATAGTTAAATTAGGAAAAAAATTAATCAATGAAAGGCGAGGAGTGATGGCAGAGTAAGTTTTCACAGTTGTTCTTTTTTATCTGTATTCTTTATTCATTTTTAATTACCTTTCCTAATTTTAAATGATATTTAATTACATTAAACCTTAATACGTTGAAACCCGAAGAGGGTGCATATATTTGCTAATTTTAATTGATCATATATTATATGTTAGGGAGAATGGAAGGAAAGAGAATTAAGGTGGAAATATATTAAAGAGTGGGAAAAGATAATAGGAGAGAATTAGTGTGATAGTATAGAAATTTATGGGTGGTGTATATTAAGTTTTTTTAATATAGTTCTAGCAAGGAAGAGGTAATATTTTATAAAAACCAGGTCCTCTGTGGTAGATCGTATTAAGAATCGAGATGGCAGAGGATTCTATGATACGACGTATATTTCGATTGTGGATGAAAGCGATCATTGAAGATTTTTGTCATTTACCTCTATTCTAAACCTCAATAATATATTTGCTAGTGAATATAAGGAATTTTTACAACTAAATTCGACGCCACAGAGAAGGGAAACTTAAGATATTTGCATTAATTTGGAATTTATAGGGTAAGAACATTGGTTTTATTCGGAATTTTTTTTTTGAATTTGATATTTTTTAAGTAAAGAATTATGAGCTTTAAAAGATTTTTTTTTGCATATTGCGTAAGATGTGTGGCAAAGGATATTTTGATAATATTACGTAATTTACAAAAAATATTGATAAAATTGAGATTAAGAAAATTCATACATACATTTATTCAGTCATACTCTTGAGAAATGCAGACACCCAAGTCTTTACAAAACGCGCATCAGATTGATTATTAAGATGAACCTCAACATTGTTATTTGATATTTCAACATTGTAATGAAAAGTTAATTCTTCCTTGAGAATTTTTCGGGTATCTCCGTTATATTTGTGTAAGTAAAAAAAGAAACAGAAGACAAAGGAAAAAAGAAATAGAGAGAATAAAAGAAGAACGAAAAGATAAGAAAAAGAGAGAAAGAAAGAGAGAAAGAAAGAAAAGGTAAGAAAGAAAGAAAGAAGAGGAGAAGGAGAGGAGGGAAAAGATGAAGAAAAGAAGAAAGAGAGAGACAGGAAAGAAAGAGAAGAAGAAAAGAAGAAAGAAAAGAAAGGAAGAAAGAGGAAGAGAGAAGATAAAAGAAGAAAGAAAAGAAAATAGAAGAAAAATAGAAACAGGGAGAAGAAAAGAAGAAAGAAAAAAAAGAAAGAGGAGAAGAAAGAGAAAAAAAAAAGAAAGAAAAGAAGAACGAGAGGAAAGAGAAGAAGAAGAAAGAAGAGAAAAAGAAGAAGTGAAAGAGAAAGAAAGACAGAAGAGAGGAGAGGAGAGAGAAAAAGAAAAGAAGAAAGAAAAGAAAGAAAGAGAGAGAAGTGAAAGAGGAAAAAAGAAAAAGAAGAAAGAAAAGAAAGAAAGAGAGAGAGGAAAGAGGAAAAAAGAAAAGAAGAAGAAAGAAGAAAGAGAGAGAAAGAAAGAAGAGAGAAAAAAGAAAAGAAGAAAGAAAAGAAAGACAGAAAGAGAAGAAAGGAAAGGAGAAGAAAAAAGAAAAGAAGAAAGAAAGAAGAAGAGGAGAAGGAAAGAGAGAAAAAGAAAAGAAAAAAGAAAGAAAGACAGAAAGAAGGAAGGAAAGAGAGAAAAAAGAAAAGAAGAAAGAAAAGAAAGAAAGAGAGAGAAGGAAAGAGAGAGAAAAAAGAAAGAAGAAGAAAGAAGAAAGAAGAGAAAGAAGAAGAGAGAAAAAAGAAAAGAAGAGAGAAAAGAAAGAAAGAAGGAGACGGAAAAGAGAAAAAGGAAAGAAGAAGAAAAGAAAAGAGAGAGAGAGAAGGAAAGAGAAAAAGGGAAAGAAGAAAAGAAAGAGAGAGAGAGAAGGGAAAGACAAGAAAAAAAGAAAAGAAGAAAGAAAAGAAAGGTAAAAAAAGAAAGAAAGAGAGAAAAGAAAGAAGAAAGAAAAGAGAAAAAGAAAAAAGAGAAAAAAGGAAAGAAGAAAGAAAAGAAAGAGAGAGAGAAGGAAAGAGAGAAAAAGAAAGAAGAAGAAAAGAAGAAAAAGAAGAAGAAGGAAAGAGAAAAAAAAAAAGAAAGAAAGAAAGAAAGGTAAATGAGAAAAGCTAAGAGAGAAAAAAGAAAAAGAAGAAAGAAAGAAAGACAAAAGAAAAATAGAAACAGGGAGAAGAAAAGAAGGGAAATAGAGAAAAGCGAAAGAAATGAGAAAACGAGAAAAAAAGAAAGAAAGGAAGGAAGAAGAAAGAAAGAAAGAGAAAAAAGAAAAAGAATGAAAAGAAAGAAGATAGTCCCAAGGAGAAGAGAAGAGAAGGAGGAGGAAAGAGAAAAAGGAGGAAAAGGAAGAAAACAGTGAATGAAAAAAAAAAATGTAGTAATTTGAATTTTACAGTAAGAAAATTGCTTTATTTGAAGAAAAAATGTTTTCTTTTAAATTTGATATTTTCTTTTTCAATAAAAAATATATAAGAGATTATTAAGCTTTACAAATTTGTTTACATTTTGTGTAAGACAAGGGGAGAAGAAAAGAAGAAAGAAAAGAATGAAATAGAGAAAAGGAAAAAGAAAAAAGAAAACAAAAGAAAGAAAGAAAGAAAAAAGACAGAGAATGAACAAAGGAAAAAGAATGAAAAGAATGAAAGAAAAAGAAAAGAGAAAGAAAAAAACAAAAAAGACACGAAGAAAAAAAGAAAGGAAATAAAATGAAAGAGAAAAGAGAATGAGAAAGAAAGACAAAAATAGAGAGAAAACAATGACAAATAAAGAAAAGAAGGCGACGAAAGAAAGAAAGAGAGAAAGAAAGAAAGAAAGAAAGAACAAATAAAAGGAAAATTACAGAAAAAAGATAAAAAGGGAAGTACAGATGGAACGAAAGAAGAATAAAGAAAGACGGAAATAATAAAAAGGAAAGAAAAAAGAAAAAAAAAGAAAAAGAAAATAGAGAGAGACAAAGGAAGAGAGAGAGAGAGAGACAGACAGACAGACAGAGAGAGACAAAGGAAGAGAGAGAGACAGACAGACAGACAGACAGAGAGAGAGACAGAGAGAGGGAGAGAGAGAGAGAGGATAGAAAGAAAGAAAGAAGGAAATAAAACAGTAATGAAATATAAATAAAAAGATAAACAATTAAATAAGTTAAAAATGAATGAAATGAATGAAATACAAACTAAAATGTCTTAAAATGAATAGAATTGTGAAAAAAGCAAAAGAAAAGAGAGAACGACAAAGGAAGGGAGAAAAAGAAAGAAAGAAAAAGAAAGAAAGAAAAAGAAAGAAAGAAAAAGAAGGAAATAAGAAAGTAATGAAATATGAATGAATGAAATAGTATGAAATAAAAACTAAAATGACTTATCATTTTATTTTCTATTTCATTCGTTCAGAAAAAAGACAGAAGGAAAGGCAAGAAATAAAGGAAAAAGAAAAAGAAAAAAAGAAGAAATAAAGAAAAGGAAAAAGAAAAAAGAAAAAGAAAAGAAAAACGAAATAATAGAAAGAAAGTCGGAAAGAAAGATAAAGAGTGGGAATAGAAAAAAATAAAACAAAATAATAAAACCAAAACGAAAGGAGGAGAAAGAGAGAAAAAAGAAAGTATGAAAGTAAAAAGAAAGAAAGTAAGAACGAAAGAGGGTAAAAAAAAGAAAGAACGAAAGAAAGAAATAAAGAAAATAAAAGAAAATAACATTAAAACAACTGAACGCGAGAAAAGAAGAAATGGAGAAAAAAATTAAAAAGAAAAGAAGGAAATAAAGAAGAGGAAAGAGAAAATGAAAAATAAAATGAAAGAAAGAAAGAAAGAATAGAAGGAAACTCAGAAAGGAAAGTCGTGTGGGAATGGAATAAATAAAAGAAAATAATAAAACAAAAAGGGAAAAGAAGAAAGATAGAAAAAAGGAAGAAAAAAGAAAGGAAGAAAGAAAATAAAAGGAAAGAAAGAAAGAAAACAAAAGAAAATGACTTCAAAAAGACTGAATGCGTGAAAAGAAGCAATGGGGAAGGAATTAAAGATAAAAGAAGGAAATAAAAAAAGGGAAAGAGAGAATGAAAAATAAAATGAAAGAAAGAAAGACGAATAGAAGGAAACTAGAGAAAGAAAAAGAACATTGGGAATGGAAGAAATATACAATAATAATAAAGTAAAAGCGAAAGGAGAAGAAAGAAAGGAAGAAAAAAGAAAGAAAGTAGAAAGAAAGAAAGAAAGTAAGAACGATAGAATTAAAGAAAGAATGAAAGAAAGAAAATAAAAGAAAATGACATTAAAAAGACTGAAATCGAGAAAAGAAGGAATGGAGAAAGAAATTAAAAAGAAAAGAAGGAAATAAAGAAAGGAAAGAGAAAATAAAAATAAAATTAAAGAAAGAAAGAAAGAAAGAAAGAAAGAAGGAAACTCAGAAAGAAAAATAGTGTCGGAATGGAATCAATAAAAGAAAATAATAAGACAAAAACGAAAGGAAAAGAAGGAAATAAAGAAAATATAAAGAAAGAATGTAAGAAAGAAAGAAAGAAAAAGAAAGAAAGAAAGAAGAAAGAAAACAAAAGAAAATGACATTAAAAGACATTAAAACGACTGGAGAAAGAAATTAAAAAGAAAAGAAGGAAATAACGGAAAGGAAAGAGATT
>CM042151.1:2714000-2726168 GCA_023376005.1 Doryteuthis pealeii
CTAGCGCTAGACCAAGGATATTGTTTTTACTGAGGTAGAACACCACACCTACCGTCAGCTTCCTACATTACCGCACATATCAGATTACCCAATATGTGCTACTCATACGTTAAGTTGGCGTGGACCGGTATCGAACCAGGAACCTTGCAATTACCCAGGCGTGTGCTCTAGCGACCGAGCTAAACAGGCCAATCGGATGATAGTGCAAATCAATTGCAGTCCAAATAAGGAAATGCCGATTTATATTTAAGAAAAGAGAAGTCGACGAGTCTCACTCAAAATAGAACCTGTTCCTTTATTAACATTAAATTTATTGATGCCTTTCTAGGCAGATAATCGAACGTTGATTAAAACAATAAAATAAAATACAGTAAAACAAGATAAAATAAAATAAAATAGAACGGCCTAGTGAAGTTACTGGCCGGCTGTAGCTATATCAACATTTTATTTTAATGAAGCGAGTGATGATCACTCAAACGTTTCCATAGAATGAGACGTAAGAAAAGCAGCGGTGAAATGTAGTAAATTATCCATAAACACCGGCCATTCCATCATCGATTTGATTTACTTCACAAATTCCTGGTGCTGTTTACGTTTCACTTCCACAGTTTTAGCATTGGTTTAATGGCATATCAAGCCTTGTGGGTTATTTAATGCCAACTCTTTATATATAGAAATATATATATATAATGAATAGAGAATGAAAAAATGAGAAAAGTATTGGCATGAAAAGGTGCTCAATGCTAATAAAGCAGAGCAGTTTATAAAGCAGAGCAGATTTATAATAAATGGTAATATTATGGATTTACACTCGTAACTTGAAGTTTCATGGTAATCCAATCATCAGATGAGTCCAATGGTTGAGATCTTAAAAACCAGTCGTGAAAATTTTTACGACTGGTTTTTAAGATCTCAACCATTGGACTCATGATGATTGGATTACCATGAAACTTCAAGTTACGAGTGTAAATCCATAATATTACCATTGATTATATATATATATATATATATATATATATAATATATATATACATTAATTATCGAATTTTATACGATATACGCATTGTAACTGCCTTCAAGCAAAACATATAAATAATAATATATTTTACTCAATGCTTCTATAGCAAATTACCTTAATCTCATGTATATATATATATATATATATATATATATATATGATGGACTCTCTCGTCGATTTCTGACGCACGAGGGTTCACACACACACTGAACACCCACACAGTGATTTGTTTATAGTGGTGAAGGCTTGTGTAGGACCATTCCACACTTTTTGGCACAGTCGATAGGAAAGAATTGCCACAAATCAACGACCGACCTCAGGAATTTTGAATTCAGAGTTATCCCTCTCCTAGACTGGTTACCTACCCAAGGCTGAAGAGCCCAGTCTGCCCTACTATTTAAGCCATAGCTGGAGGGTATTAGCGATATGTGAAATGCCAACAACTTCGTCTTGGAATTGAACTCGAATCGACGAGTCCATTTCCCACGACTCTAAGCACTAGCCCACGCGCCTCCATATATATATATATATATATATATATAATATATATATATATATATATATATATATATATATATCATATATTAAAGGCAATTACAATATTCCAGTGTCTAATCAATTTCGAAGAAACTTCATCTTCAGAGACTGTTTTTGAAATGAACGTGGTCTTGTGTGTTTTTTTGTTTTGGACGTTATAAACACGCGTCTCGTGGGTGTTATAACGCCACGCGGAAGAGACGTGATATCCGTTGTTCAATCAATTTCAATTCCTTTTATTTATCTATTTATTTATATATATATATATATATATATATATTGTGTGTGTGTGTGGTGTGTGTGTGTGTGTGTGTGTGTATTTATGGAATGTAACTAATTATATATTCGGTGTTTAATTCTAACCTACTGTTTATGCGAGGGTGTAACTTAGTTATTAATAAATTTTCTCTAATTCTGAGATTACCAACATTGCGTATTATTGTGTCTATTTTAATGGGAAAATTATTGTCTTTATTTTTGCATTTGATTAATGTTTATGGAATGAGGATGCACGTGTGTGCATATGTTCTTTAGTTCTAATGTGGAGGGGTCTGATTGTAATTAAATAATACTATATATATATATATATAATACAAACACAGTATGTTATGATTAGGCGATTTTATGTGTCAATACTTAAGCATTTCGGTACCATCTTCAGGACACTGTTAAGTAATGTTTATGTGAGGGACAAAATGAAAAATGTTAAGTGTACAGTGAATGTGTGAATATGATGTTATTAACCGTTAATTTTTATATGCATTTTTGCACATGCATTGATCACGTCATTGTTTTCGTAAACAAACGCGCATATAAAAATTAACGGTTAATAACATCATATTCACACATTCACTATACACTTAGCATCTTTCATTTTGTCCCTCACATAAACATTACTTAACAGTGTCCTGAAGATGGTACAATATACCGAAATGCTTAAGTATTGACACAAAAAAAATTGTTTCCCCTAATCATAACATCCTGTGTTTGTTATATTTTTTAAATATTTTCTTCTCATATTGTCGGATTAATTTCCTCACCGTTTTTCCATATATATATATATATATATATATATATATATATATATATATAATCAATGGTAATATTATGGTTTTACACTCATAACTTGAAGTTTTATGGTAATCCAATCATCAGATGAGTTCAATGGTTGAGATGTTAAAAACTGGTTTTTGACATCTCAACCATTGAACTCATCTGATGATTGGATTACCATGAAACCTCAAGTTACGAGTGTAAAACCATAATATTACCATTGATTATAAATCTGCTCTGCTTTATTAGCATTGAGCACCTTTCCATGCCAATACTTTTCTCATTTTGTCATTCACTATTCATTATATATTATTTATACTAGCAAATATATGCACCCTCAGGGTGCAAGTATTTAATGTAATAAAATATTATATTAAATTAGAAAAGCCAATAAAACTAAATAAGAATGCAGATAAAAAAATTTGAAACAGAGGCGGGGGTATAATCGAAAGATAAAACAACTGAAACATACTCTTCCACCATTCCTGTCTTTCATTGCTAAATGTTCCTAATTCAACTATTTAGTTAAAATAGTAGGTAAATAATAAATTTACAGTTATTTCTTCTTGCTAATGGATTTCTTTTAAGATTTATTCCCAGGATTTTTGCTCATATTTATTAAAATAAAACCAAATAATTAGAAATCAATAATACTAAGCACATATTTATTAAAATCAAATTTTTTAAATATCAATATGCAAATTAGCCTTCCTATTCACACTCTAAACCGCTATTTTGTTGTAAATATAAATACAATTGCATGCTATTAGTATGTAGATATGGTTAACAGTATCAATAATGTAAAACAATTTTATTAATAATTGAGGTTTAAATAAAAATAAAATTCTGAAGAATGTATCATAAATATCTAAGACAGTTGTGACTTGAGTAGTAATAGAGTTTCGGTTACAGACAGAAAAACACACAATCTCCATTATAATAAGATATATATATATATATATATATATATATATATATATATATATATATATCAACAAACATCAACGTATTCTAAACCTCGCCGACACGGCGATTCATTTTCAAAGTAATTTTAGTTGCTTTTTCTTACGGTCTCTTTTAAACATTTCTGTGCAATAAATGTTGAAAACTTCTTTTTCTTCTTCTTTGTTTTCAGTGATGATATCTTTGATTCATTTTTTCTTTTCTTTTCTTTTTCATTTCTTCTTTCTTTTTCTTCTTTTTTTCTTTTTCTCTTTTTTTCTTTCTACGCCTTTCTGTTTTAAATCCAAGTATCTGATTAAGATTGATCATCGTGGGAAAAGCAAGCAATATATTAAAAAAAGAAAAACTACACCCCATGGACTACACGACACCCGCTCGCAACATCCTCACCCTCTCAGCATTACTCATTATGCGCAAAAGTGCCCAGAGCGGACATCTAAACGCATGCAAATATATTATTCTCGTTTCACGTCTTTCTCGCTTGTTTAAAACGGTATTTTATGACGAGTTTCTGCCAATAAAGCAGACACCAAAGACAAGCAATACATCGCCTCTAACAAACACTGACCGTAACTCAATCTATATCGGTAGAGTATGTTTATTGTTTTTATTGTACTCGGAGAGTGGCTTTCCCTGGAGATCAAGAGACAGCAAATCCCTCCGATCACCCATTACTCGATACTACGCTAGAGTTAGTTTTATTTAACTAATGATAACACTTTTAATCGTGTAATGTTATATATATATATATATATATATATATATATATATATATATAATCCAAAAGTCCAGAGAAGAAATCTTCCTTACGACATAGGAGTTTTTTTTAAACAATTTGTCGCAGTTTGAGAGCTCAATGTGTGCTCTTATTGTTAGAGTCACAGAGCAAATTTATAATTAAAGAAATAACAAAAGACTTAAAGATTTTGCATTATAGACTATTTCGGGGAGCTTAGACAAACTGTCTAACTCTCCCGACTCATCAGATGCATCTGATGAGTCGGGAGAATTAGACATTTTGTCTAAGCTCCCCGAAATAGTCTATTATGCAAAATCTTTAAGTCTTTTGTTATTTCTTTACTTATATATATATATATATATATATATATATATATACCAAACCACCCGGACGAGAAGGATGTGACACAAGGCCAATTTAGCAAGCGGAGTTTAACAAGTGAGAATTCAGAGTTTTTCTTCTCCTAGACTGGCTACCTATCCAAGGTTAAAGGGCCCAGTCTGCCCTGTTATTTACTCATAGCTGGAGGGGGAATTGGATTCATACCTTTTCCAAGAGTATTAGTGCTATGTGAAATTCAAACAGTTTCGTCCAGGAATTGAACTCAGATCGACGAGTCCATTTCCTATGACTTTAACCATTAGACCACGCACCTCCATATAATCCGTATAATTTTATTTACCCAATCTGCGTCGGGTGTATAAACGCCAAGAGGGGCTATTAAAAGTGTTCTATTTCGCCGACTGGTCATCTTCTGTTGGAGTATAACACTTTTAATCGTACAATGTTATATACACGTTGTGGAGTTACGTTGTGTAGTTTTAGGAAATGGACTCGTCGACCCGAGTTCAAATCCTAGACGAGGGCGTTTGCCTTTCACATAACGCTAATACCCTTGGGAAAGGTATGCATCCAACTACCTTCAACCCAACCATGGATAAATAGTAGGGCAGAATGGGCTCTTTAACCTTGGATTGGTAACCAGTCTAGGAGAAGGAAAATCTGTTAAACTCAGCTTGAGAAATTGACCTAGTACCACATCCTGCTCACGCGGAGGGGGTTGGTAAATATATATATATATACCCGTCTGCATCAGGTATATAAATGGGGAGAGGGGTCCTATTACTGTAACGGGATTATGAAGGTCCGGAGCTTTGGGCAGACTGCTATAGAAAGAGAGGAAGAAGAAATAAGAGAAATTAAAAAGGAGTAATGGACACACAACGGGTTGCCGGGAATTTGACCGAGGTATGACCCCAGGATGGAGAATATGAAACCAACCGGAAGTTTCGGGGGTTGACCGGAACCGGAAGTCACGTGATGACGGGGAACGACGAACAACAAGATCGGTCTCTTTTTGCTTTCCGGCGGCGTAGAGTTCGGACGGGCCTCTGTTCCATAGTGTGGGATTACAGTAATTTAACAGTGTCCTCTCTCTGTCTTTCTCTCTGCCTTTCCTGTTCTCCGAAACAGAGCCCACGACACGAACCCGAAAATAAATGCTAAGCCCTTGTGACGATATATCTCACATGTTGTACCCTTTTTTATCGACAAGATGACCGCCACGTGCCGAACACCTTTTTAGTGTCGTGAATTTGGAGGCACGTTGACAAGACCCGCTATACAACATATATCGCTTTCGGTTCTGTGACCATATTACTACGTTACATTACACCGACTGGCCAACTTCTTTTGGGGTTATTTCTTCCTTAGGTTTATTTTTCTCAGACATCTTTATTAAAACCGAAGTCCAAAAGATCTCCACCGTGCGGTGAGAAGGTGGCTTACTGGGAACAGACGTTCCACACGTCTGTCCCTTTCGACTCATATTCATTAAAATCAAATTTTTCATATCAATATGCAAATTAGCCTTTCCGTTCACAATATAAATCACTATTTTTTGTATATATAAATGCAATTACATATTAATAATTCTAGCAAAATAAAAAAAACACCCTCTGGGCGATTTAATAATATATTTTTGAAGCATATTGCCTGAGGGGTGGGAGTAAAAAATTCAATGTCAGCGAGTTTGTACCCTAAGTTAGTAAAATCATCAAATTCATTAAAGGATTAAAAAATAAAACAATTTGAAATATAAACTTTAAATATGTATTAAAATAAAACAAACTATATAGAGATATATAATACGAGTCATGTATTTATTAAAAAACTTGTTTTAAAAAACAATAAAGACTGTCTAATGTTGTATGTTCAAATTTTGAGTGTATTTATTCTATGTTATCACGATTTTGGGTATATAACGTAAGCAGTGACGTAGTTTTTGTTACAGACAAAAACCGAAAGCGAATCTCCATTATTAATAGATGTAGATAAGGCCAACAGTATTGATAATATAAAACAGTTTTATTGATAATTGAGGTTTAAATAAAAATAAAATCATGGAGAATGTGACGTAAATAACTCAGGGAATTGTGACTTGGGTAGTGATATAGTTTCGGTTACAGACAGAAAAACACACAATCTCCATTATAATAATAAGATTTCGCTATGAACCTGGCATTTATTTTTACTATGTATTTTGAGCTTCGGTCTGGTTGTCCAAAGATATGGAGAATTTCAATTTCGGACCTTCTGTGCGAAGGACATTGAAACAAATTAAATAATGTTACGAGCAATGAAAACTCTGAATCGTTAAGACGATAAGCTGTGGCCGTTCGGCGTTATCTGAGTAACCTTTCAAGCTGGCTGTCCCAAAAGCACGGATGAGAGCTTCAAATGGAATTAACACATGCAATTCTCAAGGAACAAAGGGAAACAAGAAAGAAAAGGGAAAAAAATAATCGAAAAGTGTGCTTTGTTAAAAGCACATTTTTCTGAACCACATCAGATTATAGAAAGCCTATTAGATAGAACAGTATGTTTCGTTCCTTTGCTAAAGGCATGAATCCATCACTCCCTGTATTGTATAGTGTATCACACTCACAGTCAGGTAGCTATTTACCTCATACCCCACTTGTATGGGTTGGACACAAGGTCTCGTTTTTATGTGGGCTTATAGAAATTGCGTTGACCCCGTTGGCATTCCCTCTCAAGAGGGGCGCCTCAGGCGCTGGGCAATAAACCCAGCCTGTCCTTTTAAATCAAGGGGGTAGGTATTGCCTGGGAGGATAGCCCCCAGGGATCGACGCTATTAATTTACTATTCAATATCTGTTCATTTTGTTTACTAACTTCAAAATTCAGTTCCTTTCAAAATTGATCTCGGCTGGGGTGCCTATTGGTGACCTGATCCAGATCTTCTAACCAGAACATCATCATTACAATGTAACGTAAAATGAGAGCAAGAAGCAAATAGAGATTCACTAGTTTTATATAAAAAAAAACGTTTTAACTGCACGCGTTGTATAATAGGAAAAATGTCGACAGGAGACCGTAAAACTTTCGGTTATTGTCGAGGAAATATATTTCCATAGATTCCGTTCTTGTATATTTTCAAATAAATGTATTGTTATTTTCTTGTCTTTCGCGAAACATTTCCTTATAATTATAGATTTCCCTCTGTCGTTTATATTTTGGGCTTTTTAAACAAAAACAAAAACAAACAAAAAAAATGGTTGTTTGAAAATATTCAAAACACATTCCAAGAGAAATTCTTATACAGAGAAGATATGGAATAACTCTAGTGAAAGTAATTATTTTCTTATTTGAAGAAACCTTCCCCTTTGTACATAAACATAGTATGACCTTTCTCAGTCTCACAGGACTACAAATCTACGCCTGGATCTCGACACACCTGTAATGAGCAGAGTTTAGTTTAGTTTAGTTTGTTTGGTTTTACGGCATATCAACCTCGGTGGGTCATTTAATGACGATAAAGTTTTGAAATAAAGTCATTCTTAAGTGGTTACTCAATTTTTATAAATACATTTTTTTATTTAACCCATAGATAGGACCCTAACAGGTACTACCACTCCGTGTCAGAGTGGACTTGGGAGCAATGGTGATGAAGGGGTGCTCCACATTCCCCAAACCTCAAAAACTGGAACCTCACCACCAGATAGTGTTTAACGTCATTCCCAGGACATGTAGACCCTCAGCCACATATGATAAAAGGGTTTGGGCCTTGCTAAAAGGGTAACAGGGTTGGGGTAATCATATAGGTGCTAGGGCTTGACGTGATCAGCCGATTGATCGGAGGGGGACCTCTCCGACCGCCCGTCTAGCCCAAGAAAGTGCCAAAGTGGAGTATTTCAAGTCATGGACTGCTCAACCACCTGGGTTCTATCCTTTAAGCATCATGGGTTCGCCCCCATGGGCAACAGGTGGTCCCATTGGGGGAGTCTTATCCCTCTGCTGAGGTGCAGTCTGTGGATTCTAACGCCCCAGTCGACAGAGTGGGTAGTGTGCTGAGCGTTGGCTGGTTGGTTGGTTGGTTGGTATGTTGGTTGTGTCTTACGGCATGCCAACTCATTGGGTTATTTTATGCCGAAGACTGTTTTGTTTCATACATTTTTGTTGGGGATTTGATTTTTTTTTTCAAACTTATTTGAAACACATTTTTATAATCGATTTTAGTGTATTTGAATCATAGTGGGGACCTTAAAAGGTACTACCACTCCGGGTTAGAGTCGACTTGGGAGTAATGGAATTAAAGAGATACTCCACATTCCCCAGAGCTATAGAAGTGAAACTTCACGACTGCAGATTAACGTCATACATAGAACACTGAGACCCTCAGTCACTTCATTCTAGCACATATATGAGGAAAATGGAGGCGCGTGGTCTAATGGTCAGAGTCGCAGGAAATAGACTTGACAACTCGACTTCAATTCCTGGACGAAGCTGTTGGCATTTCACATGGCGCTAATATTTTTAGGAAAGGTATTAATCTAATTCTCCCTCCAGCCATGAGAATGGGGAAGTACATTATATGCAAAAGGGGGACTACTTTGTAGGAGAAAACATTTAGTTTGTTGTTTGGATTTTAAATGAGTTGTTTGTGACACCAGTCTCATTATCCTTTCAGTCACACCTCGTACTAAGATTCAATTATTCCGAGAGGAACATAATGCATTGAAAACGGATATTTGAGGCTTTAAATTTAGATCGTATCGTGCGCATGAATCAAATATTGAAACGAGTGTAGGCAGTTAATTGTAATATAAAGATTTCTTTGTTATTTAATACCTTAAGTACATTTTTACATGATTATTTGAAAATAATAATAAATTTGATTATTGAAAATAATAATAATAGTTTGAATAGTACACATGGATAAACTCCTGACCGAAACACGTGTAAGTATATTGATTAAATATCCTATATTATCCATTCTCTACTTTTCTTTCCTTTATTCATTTTTTCAACATACTGTCGGATTCACTTCCAATTTCATTATATATATATATATATATATATTATATATATATAAGAAATTGATATAAAGTAACCTACTCGAGTTTCATCATCTGAATCGTCAGGGTTACATCCGCTGAAATTAATCGAGTTTTCGATTAATATCAGTTGGTAAACGTATGTTCATCTATAAAAGATAAGACCCGTTCCAACAGACATACATGGTACCAACTGATATTAATCGAAAACTCGATTAATTCAGCGGACTTAACCCTGACGATTCAGATGATGAAACTCGAGAAGGTTACTTTATATCCATTTCTTAAATAAATTTTGCTCTACGTTGTCTTGAGCACTTTGTATTTTTTTTTTCACGGTCTTAACCCCTGGATACTGTGCGCTCCCAACGATCGTACCCGTACCTACCGGTAAGCCACTACTCATATATTAACGCATATATATATTATATATATATATATATATATATATATGTGTGTGTGTGTGTGTGTGTGTGTGTGTGTGTGTGTGTGTGTAATTGATAAATAAAGGCTTAAATATTGGTCATTTTGGCGGTTATAGACTTATTTCAAATCTATGTTTATGCTATATTTAGCAGACTGAATCAACCTCAGGTTTGTTTTTGTTTTTTTTACGCAGGGATTTTAATGGGCAACCTGTGAGGATCGAAAAAATCACGATTCAGTAATAATGGATCTGCGAGAGTAATTTTTAGCCCCCTCATTCAACCTAGGCAACGCTGGGTAGCCGGCTTCTTGTATTCAAATAAAGTACGAATATTTTTTTTTTTTTTTTAAATTTAAATTTAATTTTTTTTATTTTTCATCGAAATCTTTGAACTTTTTAATCGTACCTCGTATGTGTCTTGCGCTCGCTCGCTCGGCGCCACATCCACTAAACGCAGTATTACGGGAAATAGACTCGTCGCTCCGAGTTCAAATCCTGGATGTGGTAACTGCATTTCACTTAGCGCTAATACCCTTGGGAAAGGTATGAATCCTACTCTTCCTCCAATTATGGTCAAATAGAAGGGCAGACTGGGCTCTTTAACCTTGGTTAGGCAACCGGTCTAGGAGAAGGAAAACTCTGATTTCAAAACTGTTGAACTCCGCTTAAGAAATTGACCTTGTGTCACATCCTGCTCGTGTGGAGGGGGTGGTAAATATATTCTAAACTACACCAACACGACAAGAACAAATCGGTTCAATAAGTTAAATTAATAAATACCTTATCTAGGTACCAGATATTTACTGATTTTAGCTTAACCCGAAGAAAAGAAAGATTGTGCAGCGCCAATATTCTAAATGAGTACGGTTGGTCTGCTTTGAAAATCAGCATTAGAATTCCTAGATGGAACTTGTATTTGAACACTGACTTTTATTTGCATTTAAGTTTAGCCGAAATAAAGAGAATAACCGAAAGCAGAAATATAACCTTTCAAGCTGGCAAGGTCTGCTTGTTTTGAAAATCGGCATTCAAAATTCTGACATTTAACTGAACTCGAACACCGACTAATTCGCACGACACATTACTCATTTTTCATATCATTAGGTTGTTTATTGGCAAAGCGGAGACCTTTATTGGTTAACGAGTCAATTTTCTACCTCCTCTTAAGTGTGTTATTCAAATGGATTTTCCATCATTTTCGGTCCGCCCACGAGAGAGAAAAAGACAGTGTCATTTTTAAGCCGCCATTTTATTTTAGTTATTTTTTTTTTCAACCAGTGAACTCTCGCGTGCGCGAGAGCTGATCTTGTGTAATTTCCTCTTCGCTGTAAGAACTTGCAAACTCGATGTCAACATAATTTCCCTACCGAACAATAGAACATGACATCTCAACGAGGACACCAGAGGGAAAGGGGGGGGCGAAAGAAAAGAGAGAGAGAGAGAGAGAGAGAGAGAGAGAGAGAGAGAGAGAGAAAGAATAATCTTTTATTTATTTTTTATTTTTTTATTTTTATTTTGTAAGTAGATAGTTGGTTAGTGCGTTATATGTTTTACATCTTTTTTTTTTTTTTTTTTTTTACTTCTATGTTTAGAGGTGGGGAGAGACGGTTTTAATATATTTTCCTAAATTTGAGGAGGGGGGTTTTTTTGTCGTATTTTTGCTGTTTTTTTTCTCTGTTTTTTTTATGAGGTGTTTCTCTTTTTTGAGTCGTTTTAGTTGCCTTGTCTATTTGCCTTATCTAAGAGAAAAAAAAAAGAAAAAAAAAAGAAAAAGAATAAAAAAAATAAAAAAATCCTAATTCATCTATTTTATTGAACCCTCTTCTCTCATTTCGATTTCATTCAATCATTATGATTGGATATTTGAAGCATCCCCCCCTCTCTCTCTCTCTCTCTCTATCTGTCTCTCTCCCTGTCACTTTCTTTCTCTCAATCTCTTTCTCTCTGTATAATATAATATATATATATATATATATATATATATATAATTACTCTCTTTCCAATCACACTTTGTTATACATATATATACATATATATACATATATGTATATATATGTATTTCCTCTTCTATCTCC
>CM042151.1:2726178-2758887 GCA_023376005.1 Doryteuthis pealeii
GAGAGGAGGATAAGTACCGGTATTTGAGGGCATTATAAGAACGCACGGGCATGTAAGACGTCACGGGCATATTTTCCAGCAGGTCAGAAAAAAATAAAAAATACAAAAAAAAATAAAAATTGGTAAAAGAAATGCTATATACTAGACTACCTTCAGTTCGCAGTGATCTTTTGATAAAAAGAAGATTTTATCTCGAAATTAAAGGAATAAAATACAGGTTAACACGCAACACTAATTGTTACCGTAAATTATTATTTTTTTCTTTAACAACCTGCCATTGTGATTAGCCTTCTAGAATCAACGCTCGCTAACCAATATATACAACAATGCTGCAAAAGCAAATTATAAACTCTCTTATATATATATATATATATATATATATATAATATTAATATATATATATATATATATATATATTAGTGTGTGTGGAACAAAAAGTATTAAGACAAATCAGGAATATTCTTGTATGTTGTTTATTCTCACCTAGTTTCGACCTTAGTCATCGTCAGGAGAACATTCTTATTTGAAGAAATTGTTGATAGATTATTAGAAAGGGAGCATTATAGAGAATTATAAAGTTGAAAGTTTTAATACATATATATACATATATAATATATATACATTACATATATATATACATATATATATGTGAAAATGGAAAAGGAATTGAATCCGACAATATGAGGAAAAATGAGTAAAGAAAAGAAATGTAAATGGATCAAATGTATTTAATCGATATCACATTAATCGATATCACTTACACATGTGTTTCGATCAGTTTATGTGTGTGAAAATATTTCGCACAAATATCCAAATCATAACGGTCTATCTTAACTCTATTCTCCCAAATATATACGGCTAACAGGTGGCCCCAGTGGGGGAGTCTCACCACTCTGCAGAGGCGCAGTGGGTGTATTCTAACGCTCCACCGACAGGGCGACCTGTTGCGGTTTTCTATATATAGTTATTTACTAAGCATAGCTTAGATGTGGCACAAGGTCAGAAGTATGGGGTGCCACATGAGCATCGAACTCACTAACAATGGTCTGCTAATCTAGCTTGCTAACCATTACACCACGTGAGGTACCCCGGTTTTCTATATATAGTTATTTACTAAGCTTAGCTTAGATGTGGCACAAGGCCAGAAGTATGGGGGCACCACAGTGAGAATCGAACTCACTAACAATGGTCTGCGAAGTGAGTTCGCTTACCATTACACCACGTGAGGTGCCCGGATTGTTTTTGTATATAGTTATTTACTAAGCTTAGCTTAGATGTGGCACAAGGCCAGAAGTATGGGGCCACCGCAGTGAGAATCGAACTCAACTACCAATGGTCTGCGAAGTGAGTTCGCTTACCATTACATTACATCCGACGTGAGGTGCCCGATTGTTTTTTGATATATGTTATTTACTAAGCTTAGCTTAGATGTGGCACAGCAGGCCAGAAGTATGGGGCACCCAGTGAGAATCGAACTCACTAACAATGGTCCTGCGAAGTGAGTTCGCTTACCATTACACCACGTGAGGTGCCCGGAATTGTTTTTGTATATAGTTATTTACTTAAGCTTAGCTTAGATGTGGCACCAGGCCAGAAGTATGGGCACCCAGGTGAGATGCGAACTCACTAAGCAATGGTCTGGCGAAGTGGAGTTCGCTTACATTACAACCACGGAGGTACCCGGTTTTTCTATATATAGTTATTTAAACTAGCTTAGCTTTAGATGCGACACAAGGCCAGAAGTGGAAGGCACTCCCAGTGAGATCGAACTCAGCTAACAATGGTCTCTGCTAATCTAGCTTTGCTATCGCATTACATCACGTGAGGTGCCCCGGTTTTCTTTAGTATTTTAGCTAAGCCTAGCTTACAATGTGGCACAAGGTCCAGAAAGTATGGGCAGCTCAAGTGAGAATCGAACTCACTAACAATGGTCCTGCGAAGTGAGTTCGCTAACCCATTACACCACGTGAGGTACCAGCTTACTGCCGGTTTTCTATATATAAGTATTTAGCTAGGCGTAGCTTAGATGCGACACAAGGCAGAAGTGGGAGGCACCCAGTGAGAAATCGAACTCACTAACAATGGTCTGCAAATCTAGCTTGCTAACTATTACACCACGTGAGGTGCCCCGGTTTTCTATATATAGTTATTTACTAAGCTTAGCTTAGATGTGGCACAAGGCCAGAAGTGTGGGGCGCCCAGTGAGAATCGAACTCACTAACAATGGTCTGCTAATCTAGTTTGCTAACCATTACACCAAATGAGGTGCCCTTTTTTCCAAATGAGATGCCCTACGGTTTTATATATATATATATATATTTACCAACCCCTCCACACGAGCAGGATGCGACACAAGGTCAATTTCTTAAGCGGAGTTCAACAGGTTTGAATTCAGAGTTTTCCTTCTCCTAGACCGGTTGCCTAACCAAGGTTAAAGAGCCCAGTCTACCCTACTATTTATCCATAGCTGGAGGGAGAGTAGGATTCATACCTTTCCTAAGGGTATTAGCGCTAAGTGAAATGCATTTGGCACGTCCAGGATTTGAACTCGGGGCGACGAGTCCATTTCCCATGACTTTAACCATTACACCACGTGGTTTTCTATATATCATGTGTGTGCTAGTTCCCCTCCTATACTTATAGACTAGCCAAGGTCACGTGATTGACTCTTCTAACCAATCACTGGCAGTACTACTGGCCTGATAAGATAAACATACCCCCCCCCATATTGGTCATAATTCAAATTGCACTCTTTGAGGACGCACATAGGATTGCCAGGATCTTTACCAATACTCACGAAGGACTTATACGATTACCAGTAACTCAGGACACTTTACTAACCAAAGGATTCACATTGACCACCGACTCTCTATCAAGGAGTCCACCAGATAAACACTTCTACTATAAGGCCAAGCAATGACCCTTAAAAACTTAACACGAACTACCAATTGAACTAAACCGGGTCCTTAAGAGGAGGTTGGTAAATACTTAAACAATATTCGTGGAACATTTTCTGTATCTAATTAGTGAATGTAGAAATGAACGGATATCTGCTAATACCACAGAGATGAGACAAGCATGTTGAAGTAATTGACTTATTGTACGTGGACTAGAATGTAATCAGGATATTATCAAGATGACCATAGACCCTGGCAGTTTGCCATTGAAAGTAATGTTGTGCAAACTAGTTTCGCAGAACATTGCCCCGGCAGCGAGTTGATTGCTCACTGGATTTCCTATACAGTTGGCCCTGTGCCAGACTTTGCTAAGAATGGTAATGACAAGCAAATAGGATCCATGTTTCTGAGTGACTATTTACTCGGGTGAGAGGTTTAGTGGATTGATAATGAAAGATTGAATCAACAAGTCTCTATTGTTTTAGCAATACAATTCATCTTGAAGAATGAAAGTGAAAAGAAGAAAAAAGAATGAAAAGAAAAGAAGAAAAAGGAGCAAAGGAACGAAGAAAGAAAGAAAGAAAAGAAAGAAAAGATAGAAAAAAAAGAAAAAAGGAAGATTGAAAGAAAAAGAAAAAAGGAACTGAGGAATGAAGAAAGAAACGAAAAAAAGAAA
The DNA here is from genome assembly GCA_023376005.1 of Doryteuthis pealeii. NCBI lineage: Eukaryota > Metazoa > Mollusca > Cephalopoda > Myopsida > Loliginidae > Doryteuthis > Doryteuthis pealeii. Next base: position 2,729,752 of record CM042151.1, read on the forward strand.
GAAAGAAATAAAAAGAGAAAAGAAAGAAAAAAGAAAGAAGAAAAGAAATATAGAAAAGATTCAAAAAAGAAGATTCAAAGAAAGAAAAGGAACTGAGGATGAAGAAAGGAAGGAAAAAGAAAGAAAGAATTTTAAAAAATGATCTTGAAGAGTGAAAGTGAAAAGAAGAAAAAAGAATGAAAAAAGAAAGAAAAACGAACAAGAACGAAGAAAGAAAGAAAGAAAAAGAAAATGAAAGAAAGAAAGATAGAAAAAAAAAAGAAGATTGAAAGAAAAAGAAAAACGAACTGAGGAATAAAGAAAGAAAGGGGAAAAAGAAAGAAAGAATAAAATGAAAGAAAGAAAAAGGAAAAAGATTGAAAGAAAAAGGAAAAAGAAAAAAAAAGAAGATTGAAAGAAAAAAGAAAAAGGAACTAAAGAAAAAGAAAGAAAGAAAGAAAGAAAGAAAGAAAAAAGAAGAAGGGAAAAAAGAAAGAAAAAAAGGAAAAAATGAAAGAAAAAGAAAAATAAACAAAGAAGAAGAAAAAAAGAAAGAAAGAAAAAAAAAAGATGTAAAGAAAGAAGAAAAGAAAACAAAGGAACAAAGAAAAGAAAGAAAAAGAAACTGAATGAAAGAAAGAGAAAAAAAAAAAAGGAACGAAGAAAGAATGAAAGAAAAAAAGAAAAGAAAGATAGAAAAAAAAAGAAAGATTGAAAGAAAAAAGAAAAAGGAAGACTAAGGAACCAAGAAAGAAAGAAAGAAAGAAAGAAAGGAGAAAAAGGGAAAAGAAAAAGAAGAAAAGAAAAAAATAAACAAGGAAAAAAGAAAGAAAGAAACACTGAATGAAAGAAAAGAAGAAACGAACAAAGGAACGAAGAAAGAAAGATAGAAAAATTAAAAAAAAGATTGAAAGAAAAAGAAAAAGGAACTAAGGAATGAAGAAAGAAAGAAAGAAAGAAAGAAAGAAGAAAAGAGGGAAAAACAAAGAGAAAAAAAGAAAAAAGTAATTTGAAAGAAACAAGAAAAATTAACAAAGGAAGGAAGAAAAAAATGAAAGTAAGAAAAAGAAAAAAAGATGTAAAGAAAGACGAAAAAGAAAGAAAGGAACAAAGAAAGAAAGAATGAATGAAAGAAGAAAAACGAACAAAGGAACGAAGAAAGAAAAAGAAGAAAGAAAGAAAACAGGAAGAAAAAGAAGATTAAAAGAAAGAAGAAAAAGGGATAAAGAAACGAAAAAAAGGAAGAAAGAAGAAAAAGAAAGAAAGAAAAAGGAAGAAAGAAAAAGGAAGAAAAAGAAGATTGAAAGAAAGAAGAAGAAAGCAGAAAGAAAGAAAGGTACAAAGAAAGAAAAGGAAAGTGAACTAGATTTGATAATATCTAATAATAATAAATAATAACGCAGCTAAATCGGCTCTAGATTTGATCCCCAACAAGTTCAAGATACCATATACTGATTTGAAACCTAAAATTAATAGATTCCTTCATACAAAATGGCAACAACACTGGAATAACAACATCCACAATAAACTCTTCCTAATCAAACCCACTTTGGGAGGCTGGAGACCAACTTTAAGGAAGTCTAGAAAGGGACAAGTCATTGTATCTCGATTACGCATTGGTCATACAAGACTAACGCACTCCTATATACTCAAACAAGAACAACAACCACAATGTGGAACATGTCAAACAACTTTGACAGTTAAACACTTATTAATGGAATGCAGGTTTTTTGCTCACATCAAAGTTTGAACCATTAATCATGAAACCATCAAATTTATTAAATAAAACAATTTGAAATCGAAACTAAGTTCTATTGACTTTGAATATCTATTAAAACAAAACAAACTATATTTAAATTCATGATACTGGGGATGTATCTATTAAAACTTGTTTTTAAAAACAATGAGGACTGTCTAATGTTGCATGCTCAAATTTTGAGTGTATTTATTCTATGTTATGACGATTTCGGATATAGTGACGTAAGCAGTGACGTAGTTTTTGTTACAGACAAAAACCGGAAGCGAATCTCCATTATTAATAGATAGATGTGTATAGAATAAATGTCCTGACAGGGTAATAGTTTTTGTTCGGTAAAGTCGTTAGAGTAAGGTATAACACCATGTAGACCATATTCTTATGGTTGGGTCTCAACCCACCTGTTCAGTAGACAGGAGATGCAACTGGTGCATGTTTTCTCGTGGATAAAATGTAAAAAGGAGACCTATGGCTTTGTCCCCTCGACTTTTATAAAGCTCCTTGTAATGCTACTGTCATGATATTCTGAGAAATCTAAGAATATCCTGAATAATATAAAACAAGGGGTAACTATTTATTGGGAAAAGAAAAGGAAAAAAAGTATGAAAGGTTTAAAAAAATAAATGGAAAGGTAAGAGTTGCTGTCCTTGGCCAGAAAAAAAGGGGTTAGTTCCCTTAGGTTTTGTTTTGATTTGAAAAATGACCGGGAAAAAATTGACTGAAGCAGACGGTAGTTCAGGCAGACGAGAGGATAGACGCAGACAGATCAGAGTTGAGAATGGTTGACGGTTGATTCAGGAGATTAGAAGGAAAAAGATGAATAATTAAGAGTGGGAAATTTGGATTGAAAAGAACTAGAATTCTTGCCCGTAAGTGGTTTATTATTTATTTATCAACAAAAAGGTAAAAGTTAAAGAAACTGGAAAAGAGATTATTATTTGAAGAAAACCGAATTGATTTGAAAGGGAAAGAAACGAAAGAAGTGATTGTTTTGAAAACGGATTTAAAGTAAAAAGAAAAGAAAAAAAAGGAGGAACTTATATTTAATGAAAAAAATAAGGAAAGAAAAAGAATTAATAACAAAAAAAAGGGAACTTATGTTTTAACGGACAAAAAGAAAAAGAAAGGTATCTATTGGACGTAAACAATTTTGTTTCATGGACTTTTATGTATTTTGTATCTGTCTGTTTCAAAAAAAAAAAAAAGTAAATAATAATTATTTTTTATAATGTGTGTATGTGTGTGTGTGTATGTATGTACGGCCTGAGAAAACTACAAAAATAATTAATGACAAAGTAAATATATATACATAATTACTATCACTATCTATTCACCTCAGAACTCATTCTATACAAATAGTCCAATTATTATTGTAATCTGAGTCACGGGCGAGAGCCACTGCCAACGATAGGATCCCAGTGATTGAAGAGTCGCTGTAAGCATCTTAAATTAGGCAAAGAGTTAAATATGAATAATTGTTTGGAACCATATAAATATTATCACTAATAAATTGTCTTATTGACTAATTTTTTTTTTTTTTTTTTTTTTTTTTGCTTGAAAGGAAAACATTCTATATTTTTCCCCTGAAATATTTTTTCCTTGGAGAGTCAATTGCATAACCACTTAGAACCCACACGACTCGGCGAAGGTGTTTGAATAACTAGACAGAACACTTCGTGACAGCTACCTAGCCACGAATGGAAGAACCGTGACAAGTAAGAAATGCAATCCCTACAAAACTACATGATAATTATGGAATATTCTGACTGTTTTCTCGCAACTGGATTTAGATTTTAAAGGAAAAGTCTTTGTAAAAAGAAAAGAATGTCATCTATCTATCTATCTATCTATCTATATATATATATATATATATATATATATATATATATATATATATATATATATATGAAGTAAATGGAAGTGAATCCGACAGTATGAATTGAACATTTTTTTGTTGAAAAAATTCCAGCATCGAACACCAGCGTTCGTTTGTACCCCTCCTATTTAACGTTTATTTATTTCGTCTTTCCTACATATGTTTGCTCTTGATGAAGACCGATTCATTATATGGTCGAAACAGATCTGTCAGCATACTAACAACATCATTTGTTTTTCCAACAAAAAAAGTTCAATTCCCATATATTTAAAAAGGACAGTTGGGTTGTATGTATGTATGTATGTATGTATGTATGTCCTGAGAAAACTACAAAAATAATTAATGACAAAGTAAATATATATACATAATTACTATCACTATCTATTCACCTCAGAACTCATTCTATACAAATAGTCAAATTATTATTGTAATCTGGGTCACGGGCGAGAGCCACTGCCAACGGTAGGATCCCAGTGATTGAAGAGTCGCTGCAAGCGTCTTAAATTAGGCAAAGAGTTAAATATGTATAATTATTTGGAACCATATAAATATTAGTATTAAATAGTTATACTGGAAACCATAAAACTGTTTGAAACCATATAATATTAATATTAGATAGCCATATTTGAAACCATATAACTGTGTGGAAATTATTTGTATTCGATAGGAACACGTGATATCACATAACTGTAATTTATTTGTACACAGAATAATTACTTGAAGCTATAATCTATACATATATAAAGGATAGTTTGTGTGTATATATGTATGTCCGGGGAAAACTATGAAAATAGAACAGTTAATGACAAAGTAAATACATATACTGATTCATTATCACAAGATCTTGCTTTTTGAGCAAAATTAATGAAGATTTGATTTATATTTGTGAAGATAATTGAAAAAATAAAATTTAAATGACAATAGCAAGGAATTTGTTCACATGTAATATTTTAAAAAGGAAATATTAAAAATTTTTTCAGAGTGTCTACATTAACACGTTTTTTTTTTAAACGTAGAGATTTTGGTAATCCTTAACTTTTTCCTCGTAAATTCCTACCATAAAATAAACTGAACCCTCATTTTATGTCCGTGTTTTGGAATAAATGTTTTATTTTCTTGCACCCGTTATTTTACAATACTAAATATAGTTTCTTTATTTATTTTGATATTCACTTCCATGTGTATATTCTAAAAGTTTTTATTTTGGGAGAATGGTTAGTTTTAAAGTAGGGGCTGCTTTTGTTGTTATTTTTTTTTTTTTTTTTTTTTTTGCTTGGGTACTCTAAAATAAAAACGTCAGATTTTAATCATCGTCGACGAAAAAAACAAATTACGGTCATAAAAGGAGGATCCAATTTATGCCTAAATTGTAAAACGAGCCAACACTTTAAAACTAACCATTCTCACAAAATAAAATCTTTTAGAATATACACATTGAAGTGAATATAAAATATTTAAAGAAAATATATTTAGTATTGTAAAATAACGGGTGCAAGAAAAATAAAACATTTATTGCAAAAACACGGACATGAGATAAGGTTTCAGTTTTTTTTATGGTATGAATTTACGAGGAAAAAGTTAAGGATTACCGGGATTTTAATGGGAATCCTGCAAGTATCCAACTTACTATTCAATAATAGTGGATCTGCGAGACTAACTCTTTTTTTACCTCCAAACCCTCTTTCACCCAGGTGACCCCAGGTAGTCGCTTCTAGTTGCGTACTAAGGATTAATATTAGTTATTTGAAACCATATAACTATACAAACACATGTTTATTATTAAATTGAATCAATTACTTGAAACAAAACAATTGTCTACAAATTATTAATATTAGATAGGAATACTTGAAACTGTTCGCAAATTATTTCTATCAGATATCAATACGTGATAACATATAAAACTGTGTGTCAAAAAGTTTTAAAAAATTAAAACATAAAAATGTAAGTATAATTGTATAATGAACGTGATTATCTAGCGTGTGTGCATAAAATAACCCCAGATGGGTTGGCATGCCATTAAAATCAATACATGAATTAATCAATCATTACATTTTTAAGTAACACAAAGGAAGAAAGCATGGAGAAATAAGGAAGAAAAAACAACTAGTCTCGAAGATTATTCCTACTAGAGTGAGTTTGTTCCTCACTGGGTGATTAACACTTGCCCTCCTGTTCAGTTCTAAGTTAAACAAGTACAATTTCACCGCGATATGAAATTGATAATATACTTGATAGAAAGCAAATTATTGAAACTAGTACTACTTCTCTACTACTACTACTACTACTACTACTACTACTACTACTAGTGATTTTGATCCACACTGGGTGATCAACAATTGTTCAGTTCCATAGTAAACATAGTTACGCTTAGTAAAACGAAGTATGAAATAGATTATATATATGGTAGCAAACGAACGGTAAATGTTAGTATTTCTAGTGAATTAAATCCTCACGTTGTAAGGACTTAAGTCCCCTTGCCTTGTGCCACACTTGACTAAACGTAGCCAACATCGACCGCTTTTAACCTGGATAGTGTCAAATTTAGAAAGAAAGTTAAAATTGAAAGACATGTAACAGGAAAGAAAAATGTATATATATATATATATATATATATATATATATATGTATACATATATATATATACATATATATATATATATATGTAATGGTAGACAGTGTAGAGAACATGAGAGGGAGTGGGGGAGGAGAAAGGAACAAAAAGGGAGAGGGGGGCGCAAAGAAGGCAGAACAGGAAGTGGCTATCAGCCAAAGCTGACTGACCGGAAGTGACTTAACAAACACATCACTCACCTTTTCTTGGTTTTAATAGAAACTTTCGATCCACGCATATTATTGATTTCCATTGGTTCGATGCATCGATACAGTAAAGAAGAAGAAGAAGAAGAAGAAGAAGAAGAAGAAGAAGAAGACAGACGGAGGGAGGGGGTTATCCGATCAGAATCTGACCACCTCAAGTAAGTTTTCGACTATCTACGCCGAATATCCAGAATAGAGTTGTTGTTTTGCTGGGGTTTTTTTTAGTGTTTTTTTTTGTTCTTTTTTTTTTTTTTTGTTTTTTGTTCTTTTTTTTAAAATAACATTTTCGCCCCGGACCCCTAACTAGCAGGCACTGACCACCGTCCAGCATAAAACTCCTGGGTAGCAAAAAAAGGACGTTCAATCGGGTCGGGTCGGGTCGGTTAGGTCAGCTAGCTGTGATGCTGGCCGATCGGTCGGTAGTGTAAGTTAGGTAGCGGTTGTGAGGGTTCCGATTGATAGAAGCCCGCCCGTTGGACTGTTCGCCTGACAGATGAAATGATTGAGGGTTATTGTGAGAGATGTGGGCTGAGGGGAAAGCTGGGGTAGCGGTAGGGGGATAGCCATGCGAGTCCATTCGGCGTACATGGGCGAGGCAGCCAGCGGGAAAGTTTTTTTTCTTAAAGACGCTAAACTAACTATCACGTTCGTTCTGTATTTAGCGTTAGATAGCATTAGTAGGGTTTAGTTTAATTTAATTTAATTTAATCTAAAAGAAATTAAAAAGGTGACTTACGGTCAAGTTACGCTGAGACCACAGGTTTCCGTCAGATCACTAAAGTTAAGCTATCATGAGCTTATACAGTACTTAGAGTATTTGCCTCTCATCTCACTTATGAGGGCGTGACACAAGGACATTTTTATGTGGGCCCACCCACGAGCCGAGACTCATAGGTGGTAGGCGCAAAAAATGCGTTCATCTCATCAGCATTCCCCTCAAGGGGGCATCTCAGGCACTGGGCAATAACCCAGCCCTGTCCATTTAAATCAAGGGGAAGGTATTACTTGGGAGGATAGCCCCTGGGATCAACGCTAGTACTTAGATTAGTGACAGTAAGCAGCCTGTGTGGCAATCTAAAGAAAACCCAAAACGATTACCATCGGGAGGATTTTACCCCTCAACCGCTACAGAGGGGTAAACTCCCCCCTAATGGTAATCATTTTGGTAATGTTTTCCTATAGACACCCTGCACATGGACACACCAGTATGGGTCGATCAGGTCTTCGTGGATACCGGGTGATGTGAAGAGTACCTTACAGGTGCCTAGACCGATAGGGACGGGTTGCGAGGAAGAGTCATGGAGATCTGTGCTACAGGAAGGATATATTAATGGTCATAATGATAAAACTCCTCACTGGCTGTATATCACCGAAGGCCTTGTGCCCGGCTTATCTGCAGATCCTACTCACTCCAAACAACTATTCAATAATATGGGTACTTAGGGTGAGAGAAATATGTAGAAGAAGGTTAAGAAATGAAAGTATTAGAGACAGAAAAGAGATATTATATATATATATATATATATATATATATATATATATATATATATATATATATATATATATAGCCAAACCAAACCAATGTACATCTTTGGTTAATGTTTATATATATATATATATATATATATTAAGAAATTTGAAAAAACAAGTGTTCCAAAAATTAGATGAATTTATTTATCGACGCTTAAACGTTTCGGTTTCTTTAAACCTTCATCAGGATACATTATTGGATGAAGAAATTGATGGATGTTTTATAGATGACAGGAGATTAAAAAAAAATCTTTATAAAAAAATTTTTTGTTGTTGTTTTTTTATAAAGATTTTTTTAATCTCCTTTCATCTATAAAACATCCATCAATTTCTTCACCTCATAATACATCCTGATGAAGGTTTAAAGAAACCGAAATGTTTAAGCGTCGATAAATAAATTCATCCCATTTTTGGAACACTTGTTTTTCAAATTTCTTAATATTGTCGGATTTATTTCCATATTTACACACACACACACACAGATATATATATATATATATATATATATATATATATATATATATTAACCAATGATGCAGTTTGGTTTGGCATCTTTGTTTAATGGCATATAAAACTTTGGGGGTTATTTAATGCCAAAACAATCATTGTTGAAGCACTATTGGATTATTTGTGGTATATAAGCTATGCTACAATACACCACTTAAATTTATAGACTAAGCGAGGTTACGTGGTTTAAACCTAAACCAATCAACAGCCCGAATGAGTGACTTGTTGACTACTTAATTACTGATAATGAGAGACATCCATTTGCAATCACTGACGAAGGACTTACAATACTGAGGAGCGCCAAGGAACAACCAAAGGATTATTTCCCCGTAGATCAAAACTACGTTCTGTTTAAAAGGATATCAACTGGACAAGCGCTCTTGCTTGAAGCCTAAAAGATGGCCACTAAAACTGTAACAAGAACATTAGGTAATAATGAACTTTTGTTTAGTAAATTATGGTGTCCCAGAAAAAACAGAACCCACAAATTTTGTAATAAAACTGTCAATTTTAACTAGGGAGTTTAGGGTTAGGGTTGGGGTTTTTGGGGTTAGGGTTAGGGGTTTTGGGTGTTAGGGTTGGGGTTTAGGGTTTAGAGTTAGTTTAATGGGATAATAAATAAATAATTTGGGTTCTGTTTTTTCTGGGTTACCCTGTACAGGGTAACTCAGAAAAAACAGAACCCAAACCCAAACCCTAACCCTGACCCCAACCCAACCCCAGCCCTAACCCTAACCCTAAACCCTAACTCTAACCCTAAACCCCCTAGTTAAAATGAACAGTTTTATTACAAAATTTGTGGGTTCTATTTTTTTCTGGGACGTCCTAATTTACAAAACAAAAGTTCATAATTACCGAACATTAGCTAGTTAATCCATATGGAGAGATTGACTGTTCCATACCTTTCCCAATGGTATTAGTTTAAAAGTGTACGTAATAGCGTGACTGGAGTTCGAAATCGCTTCCTCCGATATCGCAGTTCAGCCCGTTTACCATAACGCCACAAGTACGCTTCACGAGGTTCAGTATAGTTTTCAACCTGCACAAACCGTAGGTTTATAAACCGAGTGTTATGAATTGGTGTAACAATGATATTCGAAAATCTTGGAAATGTTATAAATTCTTTTTCTATTTCTTTTATAGAAGATTAGGGCCGGTTTAGCTCAGTCGGTAGAGCAATTGTCAAGGAACCGCAAGGTTACTGCTCTCCACAACTCAGCGTATGAGTAGCACAGGGATCTGTGCGGTAAATTAATGAGCTGATGGTAGGTGTCCGCTCCATCTCAGACGCAAAAAAAAACTCCTTGGTCTAGCGCGAGTGAAAAGGAGATAGACTCCCTTGCTGTTTGGCTGATACAGATATTAGACCACCCCGTCGACTTTACTTACTCACACAACAAAAGTTCAAACACAAATGAGATGTAGAGATCTATATACACAATTACATTGATAAGAAGTTCAAACACAAATGAGATGTAGTGTTACATAATTATTAGATCCCTAATACTTATATAAGGTATTATAGAAACATAATGGTGATTAGTGTAGCTGATGGCCTTGAGAGTGAGTGACGGCGCTTGACCTCACTCTCACCTTGCCTTCCGGGGATAAATCGTGATAACCGGAAGGCATAGAATACCCTGTCTTTCGGTTTAAGGATAGTAAGTAAGTCTCAGTCAGTGAGTTAGCGGGTAGGAGCCGAGCTCGTAGGATGTAAGTCTCACCTGCGCAGATGTCTGGGTTGGGGATTGAAAATAAAGTAACATCAAAGTAAATCGAAGTCTTGTGTTTATTACCTAAAAACTAACAATGACACAGGGCTTCTGATAAGGAGAAATCCCTAACAGAAACCAGACCCGAAGTCCCCAAGAAAGTCCAGACCTTAGAAGAGACCAGACCAAGTCAAGATGATAGAAGAACCAAAGCCGGCCAGAAGAATAGATGTCCAAGATATAGAAGCAAGTAAGAAGTAAAGAAGTAATTAATGGTATACAACAGTAGAGTTTATATACACAATTACATTGATAGTGTCAAGCCTTGTCTACGGTCAAGCGGGGTGGAGGCAGAGTAAGAGATGGTGTGGAAATTAAAGATAATAAAGACACTGACAAGTGAAAAACATTGGCTATACAGAGGATACCAGTGAGAGTGAGGGAGTAGCAGTGCGAGTGAGGGAGTAGACACGCACATGATTGATGAGCTTCGAGGTAAATAAATACAAGAATATTTAAATAAAAATCACAATGAGACGATGACAAGACAAAAGATTATAAAGAAAACAAAAGTTGCAAAAAATAAATTGACTTACTGGACGTGGAGTTACGAAAAGGACCCTCATTCCAATACTATTCAGGCGCTTCGCAACTTAATTACGGTGGTCGAACGAGAACTAAGAACTGATTTTTTTAAGCATGCTTTGAAGATAAAAAAATAGGCTAGCTTATTTTGAAACTGTTAATTCTTTGTCTTGCAATTGCAGTCACAAAATTAAAACGAGAACTAAAGTTGCAAAACTGAGTTCCCTTACACGACAAAAGTGTAAATACTTCCAAGTTGAAAATTTTAAACTCAATACTATAGTTAACCTATAGATGAGACCCTAATAGGTACTACCACTCCGGGTCAGAGTAGACCTGGGATAAATGGTGATAAAAGGGCGCTTTGAGTTTATTTATTGATTTCTATGCCTCTCATTTTTTTTATCACATCTCTCTCTTTTTATCACGTCGTAATTGTTTCAGTAGACACTTTAACATTTAACACAAATCTTATTATAATGGAGATAGTGTGTTTTTCTGTCTGTAACCGAAACTATATTACTACTCAAGTCACAATTCCCTTAGTTATTATACATCACATTCTCAATGATTTTATTTTTTATTTAAACCTCAATTATTAATAAAATTGTTTTACATTATTAATACTGTTAACCATATCTACATACTAATAACATGCGATTTATTTATATATACAACAAAATAACTGTTTACAGTGTGAATGGGAAGGCTAATTTGCATATTGATATTAAAAATGTGAATTTTAATAAATATGTGCTTAGTATTATTGATTTCTAATGTTCGGTTTTTTTAATCAATATAAGCAAAAATCCTCAATGAATCTTAAATGAAATCCATTAACAAGAAAATAAATGTCATTTTATGTTTTACTCCTCTTTAACTAAATACTTAAATTAGAAAAAATAAAATGAAAGACAAGAGTGATCGAAGAGTAAGTTTCAGTTGTTCTATTTTCGATTATACTCCCTCTGTTTCAAATCATTTTATTTGCATTCTTATTTAGTTTCATTGCCTTTCTAATTTAATATGATATTTTATTGCATTAAAACTTAAATACTTGCACCCGGAGGGTGCATATATTTGCTAGTCTAAATAAAAACTATAACAAAAGAATTTACTATAATATTTTAAATCCCTAATATATAATAACTAATAAATTAACCATATACAAAGAAATATTTAATTTTCAAAGGCAAAAAAAAACTTAACAAACCGTCAAATGACTATAATAATCTATTTCGATCAGAGAATCAATACAAATTTAGTCCCATCAGATAAGCTTATTTACAAAAGACTGAAAAATCCAATAGAAAAAATACCCAATGAAAATTCTCTCTTCTCATACATCATATATGAATGGCATCCTTCCGTCTACTAAAGACGATGGCGTAGTGTCCACTTTCTTTCTGCAGCTGTGTGAGTGGCTGAACAGTCCACTTTCTGAATGGCAATCTCTGGTGCAGTAACCGCAAGCAAACAGTGTTGCCTGTTAGAGTTGCTCTTTTTCACTGCTTTTCGTTCCTTGTTTGACAAGGAGTCGCCAGGTCGCACGTCATCTGCACAAGCCTCCCATGTGTTGGTGCCAATGTGGCATGTCTTTATTTTTCTTTTGCAGGCATCTTTAAAGTGCAAGCTTTGTCTCCTTGTTGGTCGGGTGCCGTCTGCCATACAGTAGGTTTTCGGAGATGCAGTCTTTGTCCATCCTCCTGATGTGACCAAGCCAAAGTAGGCGTCTCTCTCGCAGATGACGGTGGGCATGCTGTTCCTGTTTGCTCATTCCAGCACTTCTGTGGTTGGCACTTTGTCCTGCCAACGTATGCATATGATTCGGCGTAGGCATATGAGGTGGAAATTGTCCAGTTTCCTCTTGCGGCATGAGCATCGTTTTTACAGTTGGAAAAAAATAATATATATATATATATATATATATATATATATATATATATATATATATATATATATATATATGTGTGTGTGTGTGTGTGTGTGTGTGTGTGTGTGAAAAATGTGATAGGACAAACAGGAAATATTTATTTTATGTTTATTATTCTCAACTAGTTTCGAGCTTAGGTCATCGTCAGGAAAATTTCTTGTTTTTGAAGAAATTGTTATTAGATATTTTTTTTTTTTTTAAAGAGATCATTATTTTTAAAAAATTAAGATTAAAAGATTTTTTGAGGGTTTGACAGGCCACTATAATCTGGGTATATAAAATCAACAAACTTCAATGTAACCCTACTAACCACCCGACGACATACCACACTCACAAACGAGGAGGAAGACAGCGCTATCACCAGCAGTAGATACCCACGCACACCACAACCCCACTATAAGGAACAGCCAGAGACCGCCGTCATTTTTTCACCAGTGTGATGAAGAGTGGATTGCAAGCTTGAATATGTACTAAATAAACGAAACTCATCTATCAAACGAGCGAGTTTCTTATATTTCTTTAATGCTACACACTAATTCCCAAACTTGGTATCTGTACCTCCCCAAAACGGATACAGATACCTAAATGAACACAAATATATATATATATATATATATATATATATATATTATATATATATATATAAAGTGTTTCCTAAAAGTATCGAAATCGAAGATGTATTTACCAAGATAAAAATTAACATTGAATGGAACGTTAATTTTTTTCAGAATACAAGATGTGTCATAAACGTACCGAGTTTAAATCTGTATATATCATGATAGAAATAAACTATGAATAGGAACGTTAATTTTTCAAAAAGTACAAACAATCTCGATATTTCTATGACACACCTTATATATATATATAATATATATATATATATATATATAATATATATAATATATATATATATGGACCTTATACTCCCACCAAGAGCGGCGGCTAAATAACTTTTACCTTCGCTGCCTTAGACGTATACTGGGCATCACCTGGAGGGACAGGATCACTAACACAGCAGTCCTAGAGAGAGGGAGCTCAACTACCCAGCCTGTACTCTCTACTGAGACAACGTCGTCTCCGATGGTTGGGTCATGTACGTCGGATGGATGATGGACGAATCCCGAAAGACATCCTCTATGGAGAGCTAACATCTGGTAAAAGACAGGTTGGTCGCCCCCTACTGCGATTCAAGGATGTCTGCAAAAATGATCTCAGGTGCTTTGGCATTGTCCCTTCCAGCTGGGAAAATTTGGCTCAAGACCGCCCTCGGTGGCGGCAGAATCTCCATAGAGGACTGTACATGTCAGAAGTCATCCTAATACAACACCATGAAGCTAAGAGGTCCATAAGAAAGCAACGGCAACAAAGCATCGGAACATCATCATCTACAGGGACAACCTACAAATGCAAAATCTGTGGTCGAGAATGTTTCTCAAACATAGGACTTCATAGTCACAGGAGGCGCTGCAACTTCAGGGGCACACAAAAATCTTTTATCATGGTCTTTCGAGACTGAATTGCCAATGAATGATGAATGAATATATATATATATATATATATATATATATATATATATATATATATATATATATATATTGGCCGTTCATTGCTCTTTACGTGAGGACAGCTATTATAGCCATAAAATATTCAGCACTTCATCTGTCACGACTTTCAACATGTTTTTCCTTCTTTAGTCATTGTTAAAAAAAATCAAGAATCTTGTGTCTAGACATAAATATACGTTTTCAGTTTTGGCAAATCAATCAATTATAACTAATAATAAATAATTAGTATCAATGATTGTATTTAATTAATTAAATTATAAACTAATGTCAAACACCATAATTATTTTATAAACACCACACAGCCCTGTCGTCTGGGGCTTTAAAATACACCAACTGCACCTCTGCAGAGAGGCTTAAGACTTCCCCAAGGAGGCCATCTGTTGGTCCGTGATGCTTAAGGATGGAACCCAGGTGGATGAGCAGTCAATGACATGCAACACTCTACTTTGGCCCTTGAGTTAGACGGGCTGTCGGAGAGGACCCCTCCGATCAATCGGCTGGACACATCAAGACCTAGCGCCTATTTGATTGCTCCGACCCTATTGCCCTTATGGCTACCCTAATCCCTTTTATCATATGGGTGCAAGAAGGCGGTGGCTGAGGGTCATCATATCTTGGAAATGACGTTAAATTCTATCTGATGGTGAGGTCCCAATTCTGGAGGTCTGGAGAATGTGGAGCACCCTTTCATCACCATTGCTCCCTGGTTCTCTTTGACCCGGAGTGGTAGTACCTGTTAGGGTCCCATCTATGGGTTAAATAGAAAAATGTGTTTATAAAGAAAAATTAGTATCCATTAAGAATGGATTTATTTCAAAACTTTGTCGGCATTAAATGACCCACTGAGGTTGATATGCCGTAAAACATACCAAACCAAACCAAACAAACAAGCCGGCGATGGGGCGTTCAATCAGTGTAGTTGTTAAAGTGCTAGATTGAAACAATTAGAAAATCAGAAAAGAGTTCGAACCGCAGTGTCGCTCATACATTCACTTGCGCGGACGAATGCCCCTGGGAAATGTATGAAAATTAGCCATCCCCGTATATGGTTAAATAAATAAAGTAAAAGTAAGTAAAGTCGACGGGGCGGCCTAAAGTCGGTATCAGCCAGTCAACGAGGGAGTCTATCCCATTTTCAATAGTGCTAGACCAAGGAGATTGTTGTAGCATCTGAGGTGGAGCGCCACACCTACCATCAGCTCCTTATATGGTTAAATAGTACCACTATTGTTCTTCTACAATGATGGCTTTGGACATCAAATAACCCACGAGTGTTGATATGCCATTAAAAAAAGAAACCGAAACAAAAGCAAAGGAGAATATTTTAAAGAAAATTACTGTTTTATTTATTTTTCATTTTTATCAAGGTAAATACAGCTTCAATCTATCTCGATATTTTTTTAACACAGCTCAGAGGAGGTTGGACCAATAAAAAACTCCCTGGAATAAAAGTGTCGAATGCTAAGATGACTATTTTGAAAAAAAAATGTGACGTTTCTTTAATTGTTCCTTTCTATTTTTCGAAATAGAGTTTCAGTCTTGATACTTTTTGAACACATCTTGTGTTATACACCCCTTTATTCGGGTGTATATAATCGGTGGAGAGTTCATCTCTATATTGTAGAGAGACATATATATATATATATATATATATATATATCATAGATAAAGGAATTATATTAATAATTGATATTGATAATTGAATTATATTACCATGACCAGACAACTCGGCAAACACCATGTGCGACATCCGGAGCACTGGACTGCTGTTTCGACCTCCTTTGGTCTCATCAACAGTGCATACCATATATATATATATATATATATATATATATATATATATATATATGAGTGTGTGTGTGTGTGTGTGTGTGTGTGTGTGTGTGTAAATTGAAAATGAAATTGAATCCGACGGTATGTTGAAAAGAGAAATAAAGGAAAGAAAGTATTGAATGGATAAAATAGGATTATTTTAATTAATCTAACTTACACCTGTTTCGGCCAGGAGTTTATCCATGTATACATTATTCTATCTATTATTATTTTTAGATAACAAAATGAAATAAAATAATAAAATTAGAAAAAATATAGAAATGTTCAGCACACAAATAAACATCGACCTTCCTCAGAATAAATCCTTATTCTTTTTACTAGTACATCCTTATGTAAACATATATATATATATACACACACACACACACACACACACACATATATATATATATATATATATATATATATATATATATATATATATAAAAATATATATATATATGTATATATGATAGGGGATGGTAGTTCTTACTTTATTATTTTGATTGCTGATTCTTCGTCTAGGTTCTATCTCGGTCGCCATACATATATATATATATATATATATATGTCGCCATGTTCTTTGAGCTGACTTCTATTAAGGACTGGTCTTCTTTCTTGTTCTGTTGATACTACTTTGGGCTAGTCATTGCTTTCAATATTTAATTAAGAAACAAAACAACTTGGTGTTACTTGATCAAGTTTTATTTTCTTAGCCCATATTGATTCCGCCGCGGGGTGAGATGGACCGGGAAAGCCGACAATCACGCCTGTTCTTCTTGAAATCTGGGTCGAACCTGTTTAACTAAAAACTATTCCCACGCGTCCAATCGCCTTTTAAGGGACCAAAGAAAAGCTCACCAATCGTCCATAATCGGCGAGTAACCTTCCCTAGGGATCCCTTGATTTTAAATCAAACAGACCTTAATTAAATCTTCTAGCTACAGATACGTTCACAATTAATGATTGCCCATAAATTCTACCACTTGCATACTATCCATGCCATTAAACAAAGAAACCAGACCAAACAAAATATCTCAATATTAGGTAGTGCGTTTGCACCACAAGGACATAATCCCCACCCAGTTTCAAATCTTTTTATCTGCATTCTTATTTAGCTTCATTAGCCTTTCAAATTTATAATAAAATATTATATCAAAACTTAAATACTTATGTCCAGAGGGTGCATATATTTACTAGTATTTTGAATTGTATTTACAAAAGGAAAGTATTTCTTGCCAAAAGAAATATTTTTTTAAATTAAAGAAATGTACAGCTCAGTCATTAGATCATGTACCTAAGAATGGCAAGGTTCTGGTTTCAATACCACTCATCGCCAACCGAGCGCATGAATAAGCACAGCTTGGGTAATCTGATCAGTGTGGTAAAGCATCTGGGAACTGATGGTAGGTGTGGCATTCCACCTCAGCAAAAAACAATCACCCTGGTTTAGTGCTTGCAAAAAGGGGGTAGACTACCTCGATGTTCAGCTGATAATTGACAATACGCCACTTCACCAACTTTACTACAAGCAATTTAGGATTTTATGGAACACCCAAATAAGTATCGAACTCATTCCACAGGATTTATATACTAGACTACAACGACGAGGTTTTATTAAATACTAGACTTCGTCGTGGTACAGTAAATTTAGTATGGGAACCCAAATATTGAAGGAAACTGTTTACCCCTATTCACACTCGACCATATATACCTCCTCCTCCTCCCACCTCTCTCATATTTGCTACTTCCTCTACCCCGTTCATCTTGTCCTGTTCTTTATTCTCCTCTTGTTTTCTCTCTCCTCTCCTTATTTATTTACTTCTTCCTCATTTAAATATGAATTTGTTGAAACAAATAAAATGATTCTAAAACTAATTCCCACGTGTCTAATCCGTCTACGGGAAGGTCAGTTAGAATGTCACCGTTGTCACTCATCGGCCCCGGTAACTTTCCACATACCCCAACAATTTTTATCTAACGGACCTTATTCATGAGTAAAAAAGAAATCTCCAAAAAATTAATTATTTATTATTTTTTTACATTTTATTTTTCGATTTTCGGTACTTATTTCTCATACAAAAGCCACCGTATTTTTTTTTTTTGTTTCTATTCATAACTTTGGTCTTTTATCTCTTTTATTTACTGTAATTAGAAAACGGAAAGACCAACTTGAAAAAAAAAAGTTACGCCCCCAACATAAGAGGGGGAGGCAAAAATAAGTGACCTGAAAAAAATGAGAAAGTTTTGAAATAAAATAAGTAATGCATTATAAAGATCATTTATTGATACATAAACACTGAAAATTTCATTAAAGTCCGATAATTCCCTGATTTTTGGTAAATTATTTTCCCTAGGGGATGGGGCTAAAGTCATTTTGTCAAAAATGCAATTTAGTCTCATTTTGGGTATCACTAGTATAAAGACAATAAATAAATAATGGTTGGTATGAAAAAAAAAATCTAACTATAGGTACGTAAATAAATCATAAGCTGATTGTTATTATCTAACAACTGTGCTCTTTAACCCTGGTATGGCAATTGTCATAAGAGTATTAGAGTTAAAGGAAATGAAAACGGCTTCGGTTAGGAATTGAACCTCGATAGCTGAGTCCGCGTCCTACGACTATTACCGTTACGAGACGAATGCCATGGTTGGTGTATTGATCTAAATACAACAATTCCGTCTACCGGAAGGTCAGTTAGAATGTCACCGTTGTCACTCATTGGCCCCGGTAACTTTCCACGGACCCCGTCAGTTTTAATCTAACGGACCTTATTCAAAATATTCTAACTACAGGTAAGTAAATAAATCATAAGCTGATTGTTATTATCTAACAACGTGTTCTTTAACACTGTATTATTACTGTAGTATTAGCGTTAAAAGAAATGGAAACGGCTTCGCTTAGAATTGAACCTCGATAGCCGAGTCCGTATCCTACGACTATTACCGTTACGAGACGAATGCCATGGTTGGTGTATTGATCTAAATACAACAATAGGTAAATAAAAGTCAATTTGGAGTAGATATTCGCATAACTTCTCTAATTTCATCTTCCCAGTCTGGCTCGAAATAGCTAAGCAGACATTTTAATTTTTACTTAATAATTAGTACATATAATTAAATCTATCAGTCTTATAGGATGTTTTTTAATAATGAAGACATTAGCGTAAGTAGTCGATTTTTCCCGCCGTATTGATCAGACATTATCGCATAGAATTGTGAACATTTTTATCAGATTAAATTTCCTGATTATATATATATATATATATATATATATATATATATATATATATATACAAAAGAATAGAACGACTAAAATGCTAATTTTTAAGAAGCAGACAGTAGACTTCATTTCAGTTGAAGCCACTTATGAATTCAATAGATTTTACTTACTGCTTTTTTTTTAATTTTTAATTTTTTTTTTACTTAAGACTAATATATAATTGACGTTCTTATTTTCCATTAAAGTAACTTGGCATTTTCTTTAAAGAAAAGAAATAAAAAATATATATTCTAGAAATTTAAGCAGAACAAAAGAACTTTTATAATATAACATAACAATCGCCTTCATGAAACCAGTAAGTAAACTTTTCGAGTATACCTGAGATTTTAATTCCAATATAAATCCCCCTAAGAAGACAACTGCTGTATCAACGGTATTGTATACAATCCAACGGCCAAAGGTGACAACAAACTAGAATTAAAGCAAATCTAATATATATATATATATAGGTACTCCTGAAACACTTTAAAAAAAGGTGTTATAATCATTAAAAAATTCAAACGTAAATAATTATTATAAAAGTTCACTGGCAACAAACCTGTATATAATCAAATTACCAAAACTAAAGCTGAACCAGATGTGGTATATATAAGTGCCACTGAAAGAACGTTCACAAAGGGGTTTTAAAACCATAAAACGACTTTAAACACAAAATGTTCCACAAACCAAAAGAATGCTAACATCAACTAGGGACCAAGCCTCACCCAGTGTCACTCCAACCCATAAGCCAATGCCATCAAAAATACCCCGTGCTTTATCAAGATTACTCCCTGTAATCTGCCGGGTCGAAAGGAACTAATTCCCCCTCAAAGGCCGCTACGCCCGTTCAATGGGGGGGGGGAGGGAGATGAAGAATAATTAAAGTTCCAATTACCGTCGAACTGGGTAGACAAGGCAACAAACGATTGTAACTCAAATACAAACTCGAATGCTACAAAGTTCACTGCAAAATGACAAAGTATATATAAGACTCCACAATGTCATTCAAATCAAGCAGTCAAGCAGCCAATCAGAACTCTAGGAGTGGAATCACCCAAGTCACCCAGATTCATGAATGGATCATTCTTGATTCCTATTTATACCAGCTCTCTTGGACACTGCTTGAGTTGTACTTACTTAGCTGCTGTTATTAAAACCAACAGTAGACTAACTGACTTCAATAATTATTTTAAGAACACATTATCAACAGCATTGAATACCATCCAATAGTAAAATCTAAAGTTAAATTAGATATCCTATACATAAGCACCACAGAAACAACTTTTAAAAACGGTTTTACAAACATAAAACATATTTCAAGAAAAACATTATTTCAACAGCACATTTAATAATGTGCTGTTGAAATAATGTTTTTCTTGAAATATGTTTTATGGTTGTAAAACCGTTTTTAAAAGTTGTTTCTGTGGTGCTTATGTATAGGATATCTAATTTAACTTTAGATTTTACTATTACGATATACGCATTGAAAAAGAAAGCAACGACAAACTCGTAGAGTACATCTGAAATTTTCAATTCAATAGGAATCGACCATCTTGGGTGAACTAGATCTTACATACATATGTGCAACCGGAACACCTATCAAATAAGATTTTTCAACCATAAACGTATTTAAACACAAGACATTACTTTAAGAGGACATTATCAACAGTATTGTATACCATCCATTTGTTGAATCTATATCTGGTATACAGTGGCACCAAGGAAAAACCTTTCAAAAGAGGGTTTACAACCATGACGTAATGTTGCATACTCTTCTTTTTCTTACTTCTATTATTCTTCTGTTGATCTTTGGTATCTTACGTTCTTCTTACTGCGTTTGGACCTAGTCTTGAAGACTTCGTGTCTGATCTTCTAGGTCAGTCTTGTTACCAAGACATTCATCAACCACAAAACCATGTTATTTTCGTAAGCTTTTATTTACTTAACTATGCATCCACATAGATTATGTAATAGTAAAACATTATTTTAACACCATCACAATACGCCTAAGAAAAAAAACAAACGGCAAACTCATGGAATATATCTTAGATTTTCATTCCAATATTAATTACTCTTTAGAAACTGCTGTATAAACGACATTGTTTGCCATATAAAGGTGATAGGTACAACAGTTTAGAAGTGAACCACGTCTGGTATAACTAGGTATCATTGGAATATCTTCAAAATGTTTTGGAATCATAAAACTTATAAACACAAAACATTATTTCAAAAGCAAACAGCCTTGTGTAACATTTAACAATCAAAAATGTTATAGATACGTACCACTGCGAATAACAGCTTAGAACTGCTGTCTGAACAGTATTGTACCCCATCCAACAGTCAAATCTAGAGTTGAAGTAGATACGATTTACATTGGTGCTTCAGAGACACCCCTCGAAAAAGGCTTTACAACCACAAAACGTCTTTCAACATAAAATATTATCTTTAAAGCACATTATCAAAATAGGAAACTAAATCAACGGCAAACTCTTCGAGTATGTCTGAGAAGGGAACTGCTGTATCAACGGTAAAATCTGCGGTCAAATCTTGAAAGGAACCAGATCTGGGAATTTTAGGTGCAACTGAAACACGTGTATATAGTTTTAAAATCATTAAACGTCTTTAAACACAACACATTATTTTAACAGCTCCTCATCAACAGCATTGTATACCATGCAACAAATAACATAAAGGTGAACCAGATAAGGTATACACAGGCGCCACTAAAACACATTAAAAAAAACTTTTACAACCACAAAACGTCTTTCAACATAAAATATCATTTTAAAGCACATTATCAAAATAGGCCTAGGAAACTAAATCAACAGCAAACTCTTCGATTATATCTGAGATTTTCATTCCAATATGAATCACTCCTTAGAAAAGAACTGCTGTATCAACAGCATTGTATACTATTCTGCGGTTAAATCTTGAAAGGAACCAGATCTGGGAATTTTACGTGCAACTGAAACACATGTAAATGATTTTACAATCATTAAACGTCTTTAACACAAGACATTATTTTAACAGCTCCTAATCAACAGCATTGTATACCATGCAATAAATAAACATAAAGGCGAATCTAATAAGAATGTTCTCGGGGGGGGCACAGTTGAGTCCGACGCTTTTACTCTCCCAACAATACTGCACTCTTCTCACCAACACTATCAAAATATCTTGTCTCCCGTCCACTCGTCGTCACAGCCAAAATGCTACTGCAAGCTTTCTGCCCGGTTTGTGAGGGCTAGTCAATAAATACACAATTACAGTGTTCATCCGGGCTCCTTACTCTGACCTGCCCGTGCAGCACGTCCGACACTAATCAGCACGCGTCAATCCTTCACATATGGGCCACTCTGGATAGTTTAGCAAGTCCCATGCGTCAGGCCACGACTCACGATCAGGAGAATGCGAGTTCAATCTCCCCACTCACTTCTGATCTCATTCTGCATGCCAAACACAGTCGTGCACCCTTCGAACTACTACGTTCGTGGTTTCTCTCGCAACAGTGAACCAGGTCAATTATACACAGGTGCCACTAAAACACATTAAAAAAAACTTTTACAATCATAAAACGTCTTATTTTAACAGCACATTCTTGGATTATTTCTATTACTTGTCACGGTTTTCTATTATTAACTAGAAGGCGTTGCGACCAGAAGTATAAATAGGTTATACCACTGAAGTCAGATCTCGTTTTCTCTTAGACTATCCAACTGCCAGAGGTAACACACCCGTTGTGTCTCTGTCCTTTACGGCTTGGCGATTCTCTCACGCAGGCGTTCCGTTTATCTGTTACACAAGTGTTTCTTAATCTCTGGTGGCACAGAGGTCACACGCGCCAGTCCCACCTTTATAGGACTGAGGGCTTCACCGTCATCACGCATTCGGCGTATATGTTACCCGTGGGTCTTTCTAATGAGTAGCCGACGACTTTGTTCAATAGCCTCAGGACTATCTGCAAGGACACTTTTCTATTGGAACATTTAATAAACTTACTACTACATCCGTATTGAGCACTTTATATTCGTTATAACATTGACTTATTCGGTAAATACTTGAATCGACCGTCAATATTGCGATTAACTCGATATTTTATTCCACGGTAAATAATATTTTTCATCACCCACCACACACACACACACACACACACACCACATATATATATATATAAATTGCAAGTTAGCATATATATATATATATAATATATATATATATATATATGAAGGTAGGATGGATGGGTTTAGGATCCGACGATATGATGTAGATAGAAGGAAAGTGGTCAAGAAAGGAACAACTCAAAACAAGTCACAGGATTAAATAATTTCGTCCGAATTCACGCGGACGTCTTCAGTCAGAGTAACTTTATTAAAGCAAAGCATACGTTTAAGTACAGGTGGTTTGGTGGGAGTAGCAGTGGCGGCGGCGCCGGGGAGGTCAAGGGGCTGAGTGTGTAGTGATATATATATATATATATATATTATATATATATATATATATATAGCTAAACTTGCAATTTGGTTGAAAAATTAAAACGGAAACTTTTTGGTGGTGTCCCATGGCAATTCAACTACAGCGTCTGAATGAACTTTTTGCGAATTGGTTTCGGGTTTAGGGGTTTGGGATGAAGGTGGTTTTTGCGTGAATTGGAAATCAGAGAAAGAATCAGGACCATCCAAATTACTGCACTGTTGGGGTCTACTAGAATAAACAGAAGAGTCCTGGAGACATGAGGAAGCTTAAATAATAATAATAATAATAATAATAATAATAATAATAATAATAAAGGTGAAGGTCGTACCAATTGTAATTGATACCCTAGGAACGGTCCCCAAAGCCCTGGAGAAGAATTTGGGTGTTAAGATCGACTAGAATACTCAGAAGAGTCCTGGAGACCTGATGAGACTTGCTGTCACTCAACCTTCAGTAAACCACCGGCTACGACATGTGTGAAAACCTCAACCATAACAAACAATTATAGTTACAATAAATTTCTGTGAATTATATGGTCCCAACTAACTCCTCTGATTGAATGATAATCTCAGAGTTTGTACACAATTATACAGACGCAATACAATCTTCTTATTGGCTTTGTGCCGGAGCCAAAGATAATCTGAGTTATAGCCAATATCTTCCTTGTCAACTTACTTACCCCATCCGCATCTACAAACCGGTTACTTTAAACATTTGGAAAACCGGGTGCGTTCGTCTGTTTATTGTTTATGTCATTATGTTGCATTAGAATGTGCGAACGAGCACACAATGTTTACGACCTCTCAGTTCAGCCATTTTGTCTGTCAATAAATTTTCCCGCCTTAGAGTAAGGCTTACCGCTGTGTATGTGTGTTCTTCAATGGCCGACAGGAACCGTTGGTTTTAATTGCTGTTTGGGCGACTACATATACAAGCGTCAGTTATTATTTTATCTGTGCGCTATGTGTGGGCATCTACGTGTCTGTATCTGCGTATAGTGTGTGTGCGTGTGTATGTGTGTGTGCGTGTGTGTGCATGTGTGAGTGTGTGTGAGTGTGTGTCTCTCTCTCTCCTTCTACCTGTGTTTCGCTCTTTTTAATATGGACGACTAAGATTATTTTATCTGTGCGCTGTGTATGGGCATCTACGTGTCTGTCTCTGCATATAGTGTCTCACAGTGTGTGTGCATGTGTATATATGTGTGTGTCTGTGTGAGATTGTATGTATGTATGTATCTATCTATCTACCTGTGTTTCGCTCTGTGTGCGTGTATGCCCAAATATCTTGGTTTGGTTTGGTTTGTTTTACGGCATATCAACCTCAGTTGGTCATTTAATGCCGATAAAGTTTTGAAATAAATCAATTCTTAATGGATAATACAATTTTTTTATAAATACATTTTTCTATTTAACCCATAGATGGGACCCTAACAGGTACTACCACTCCGGGCCAGAGTGGACCAGGGAGCAATTGTGATGAAGGGGTGCTCCACATTCCCCAAACCTCCAGAACTGGAACCTCACCATCAGATAGAGTTTAACGTCATTCCCAGGACATGTAGACTCGCAGCCACCGCCTTCTAGCATCCATATGATAAAAAGGGATTGGGGCTTACCATAAGGGCAATAGGGTTGGGAAAATCATATAGGTGCTAGGGCTTGACGTGACCAGCCGATTGATCGGAGGGGGCCTCTACGACCGCCCGTCTAGCCCAAGATAGGGCCAAAGTGGAGTATTGCATGTCATGAACTGCTCATCAACCTGGGCCCTATCCTTAAGAATCACGGGTCGCCACCCACGGCCAACAGCTGGCCCCATTGGGGGAGTCTTACCCCTCTACAGAGGTGCAGTCGGAGCATTCTAACGCCCCACCGACAGGGCGGTCCCAAATATCTCTTTTTAACATGGACAACTAAGAATCCGTGATTATTTAATCTGTGCGCTATGTATAGGGCATCTAAGTGTCTTTATCTGTATATAGTGTCTCACAGTGTATATCTAGAAACCGCAAGGTTCTTAGTTCGATACCGACCCACGCCATCTCAGCGTATGAGTAGCACATGGATCTGTGCGGTAAAGAAAGGAGCTGATGTTAGGTGTGGCGCTCCACCTAAGACGCAAAACAACCTCATTGGTCTAGCGCTAGTGAAAAGGGGATAGTCTACCTCACTGATTGGCTGGTACCGACATTAGGCCGGCCCGACGACTTTACTTTACTTTATATATTATATATATATATATATATATATATATTATATATGTGTGTGTGTGTGTGTGTGTGTGTGTGTGTGTGTGTGTGAGTTTGTGTGTGTGTGTTTTCTCTCTCTAGCTTTCTACCTGTGATTCGCTATGTGTGCGTATATGCACAAATATTCCATTTTTAATATGGCCGACTAAGAGTCCGAAATTATTTTATCTGTGTGTGTGCGCCATGTATGGGCATCTACGTGTCAGTCTCTGCATACAGTGTCTCACAGAGTGTGCGTGTATATATATATCTGTGTGTGTGTGTGTGTGTGTGAGAGAGAGAGAGAGAGAGAGAGAGAGAGTCTGTGTGAGTGTGTGTCTCTCTGTCTATCTATTATCTTTCTACCTGTGTTTCGCTCTGTGTGCGTGCATACGCGTATATCTATATCTAACATGGACGACTATCGTCTATGTGTTTATGTTGATAGTTTCTGCTGTGTGTTATTTTGTGTGTTCCGAATTTTCTTGTAGAATCCCATGGGGGAAAACTCTGTCGGAAAGTTTGGAAGAATCGTTTTGGGGACATTATTTTCCCTGGCTTCTATATATCAGGTGCCCAATCGTGAAACTATTGAAGGACCACTGCTACGCGTCACAACGTCTCGTGATTATTGGACTATTAAAGAAAGGAGAGAGAAGAAGAAAGGAAAGAGAAGAAAGAAAAGAGAGAGAAGAAAGTAAAGAAAGAGGAGAGAGGAAGTAAAGAGAAGAAAGAAAGGAAAGAGAGGGAGGGAAGGAAAGAGAAGAAAGAAAGGAAGAGAAGAAGAAAGGAAAGAGAGAGGAAAGAAAAAAAGAAAGAAAGAAAGGAAAGAGAAAGAGAGAGAGAGAGAGAGGGAGAGAGAGAGAGAGAGGAGAGGGAGATAGAGAAGAAAGAACAATATAGAACTGAAAGATGTAAATGAAAGGGAGAGTTAGAAGAGAAGAAAGAAAGAAAGAAAGGAAAGAGGAAGGAAAAGAAAGAGAAAAAAGAAAAGAAAGAGAGAGAGAAAAGAGAGAGAGGGTGTGAGAGAGAGAGAGGGGGTGAGAAGAGAGAGAGAGAAGAAAGAACAATATAGAACTGAAGATGTAAATGGAAGGAGAGTTACAAAAGAAAGTACGAAGAAAGAAAGAAAGAAAAAAAAAAAGAGGTAAGAAAGGATAGAGAAAAAAAAGAAAGAGAGAGGAGAGAGAGAAAGAGAAAGAGAGAGGGGGGAGAAAGAGAGAGGGGGAGAAAGAAAAGAGAGAGAGAGAGAGAAAGAAAATATTGTTTTGAAAGATGTAAATAAGGTGGGAAAGGGGAGAGTTACAAAGAAGAAAAGAAAGAAAGAAAGAAAAAAAGAAAGGAAAAGAAGAAAAAAAGAGAAAAAGAAAGAAGAGAGAGGAGAGAGAAGAGAGAGAGAAGAAGAGAGAGAGGAGAGAGAGAAAAGAAAGAAAAAATATTGTTTTGAAAGATGATAATGGAAGGGAGAGTTACAAAGAGAAGAAAGAAAGAAAAAAAAAAGAAGGAGAAAGAAAAAAAAAAGAGAAAAAAGAAAGAAAGAGAGAGCTAGAGAGGAGAGAGGAGAGAGAGCGAGAGAGAGAGGAGAGAGAGAGAAGAAAGAAAAAAATATTGTTTTGAAAGATGTAAATGGAAGGGAGAGTTACAAAGAAGAAAGAAAGAAGAGAAAAAAGGAAAAAGAAGGAGAGAGAGAGAAGAAAAATGAGAGATAGAGAGAGAAAGAGAAGAAATATGAAAAAAATATTGTTTTGAAAGATGGTAAGTGGAAGGGAGAGTTACAAAAAGAAAGAAAGAAAAGAAAGAAAAGAAAAAAAAAAAGGAGAAAAGAAGAAGAGTGAGAGAGAGGAGAGAGGAGAGAGAGAGAGAGAAGAGAAGAGAGAGGAAGAAAGAGAAAAGAAAGAAGAAAAATATATTGTTTTGAAAGACGTAAATGGAAGAGGAGAGTTACAAAGAAAGAAAGAAAAGAAAGAAAAAAAAGAAAAGGAGAAAAGAAAAAAGAAAAAAAGAGAAAAAAAGAAAAAGAAAAGAGAAGGGAGAGAGAGTAGAAAGAGAGAACGAGAACAAGAGAGGAGAAGAAAAAAATATCAATATAAACATACTAAAGTCGAAGGTGTATTCTTCTGTCCTTTGTCGACAGGGTGATGCGTGTTTGAATGTTACATATACCCTCATTGGGTAAATATAACCACGAAAGGTTCTTGCTCTCTAGTAGAGAGGTAGGTGTGTTCATCAGTGAGATTACAAATTAGATGAGGATACATTTACGTGCGTGTCTTGGATCTTGTTTGTGCCTCTGTTTCGCTATGCTAGTCGCCATGTTGAAATTCTAACTTACTGTCCTTGTCTTAAGGTTTTCTCCGTCTCGGCTTATAGGTGGCCGATGCCGTGATATTGTCTATGACGCTAGTCAGGTTCTCCTTTACCGTGTGGTCTGTCGTCGTGGGTTCTATCCTCGTGTCGTCTCTCATAACTCCGTGTGGTATAGATAGATAGGAGGTTTGTTGGCATCCTTCATTGTTTCTGAAGATCGAACAGGTGAGAGCGCTTTCCCCTGCTTAGACTACGGTTCCCGGAGAGTGGCGCTCGTCAGCGTTCCTGCCTGTTTCGAAGGGAGCAGTGCCGTACGCAGAATCTGTGTTAGTGCTGCCGGTGATCAAGGAGTAGGAGGCACTGACCAAACCACTTGAGGATTCGGAGTCGGGTATGTAAGAGCACCGACGCGTAAGCTCGGGCGAAGAGCAGGTTTTTCATTAAGATAAGGATGACGGGTCGAAACGAATGGCCATGGGTACAGCATGTGCATGTGTAAGTAGTGAACGTGATCGAGTGCGATCTAAGTTAAAAATTTGGTAATAATAATGCTTTTTTTTGCACTTTTCCAGACGCGTTGTATTTGGATTATTGTACATCAACATACGTTTGTACGTGAATCGTACTGAGAGCTTGAACAACGACGGGGCTTAGAAAGCCACATTGTGTCTTCAATGGGCGCCGGGAATCTGAATACTTCAATCTGTGGATTTAACCGTGACTATAGAATCTGCTCAGGTTGATTACGATAGTTCTCGGCCGCTGGGGTGCAGCTGGTACGTCGCGAGTAAC